>JAUTBS010111702.1:0-12717 GCA_032361285.1 Aequorea victoria | reverse complement strand
TAGATTTTTTTTTACATAAGTCAAGACTTACTCCACTAAAGAATTTGACTGAACTCCCGACCATATCTCGATTTATGTCTCGAGTTTTCAATTACTCAATGCTTAAATAATCTCCTCACATTTAAGATTACTGATACCGAAAGATCAAACTAGATTACTGACAATCCTGTTTGATCAACCTCTAAACCAAACCTTGAGTACCCCCTGCTTAACTTATTGATACGCCAGATTAAAAATTCACTAGCGGGTTTGGCACAATCAAACCTGTAAGCAGGCCCAATGGAGTATCATCATCCTGAATCAGATGTGATTTTCGTCAGTGTATTATTATCCATCGAACATGGAGTGCCGACACCCAACTAACCGGTCTTGTTGACCTCAATAGAAATTTTACTCATTGGTGAATCAAAATTCTGTACACTAAATGCATACGTTTAATAAATACCTTGGAATTAGGAGTTTAAGCAATACATAGTAATACGATGTGTGAATTAATTTATGACAGTCAGTAAAAAATTAATTATCTCAATGATCCTACTCAATATACACCAAGTGTACTAACACATTGAGTCAGAATTTTAAATTTCAAATTCAAACCTTTCACCATAGCCAAGATAAGCCTACTAAAATAATGTGTTACAGTCGTTCCAATGGTTTATCAAATTCCATCTAGACTGTGAGTTTTAATTAAAAATATTTTTTCAGAATTGATGATTTGATCTTCCGTATGTAAGTCGAACTCTACATACCGAATCAAATACTCGACACGAATAAATAGGACGAGTTTGCATAAATATAAAATAAAATATACAAACATTCATTCTCATTTAGATTCTCATTAAAATAGAATTTTATTGAATAAATAATAAAATGTATATAAAAGGCACGACTTTTAGTATATTACCCTAACATTAGTATCTTTTGGCTATTACCTTCTAGGTTTAAGCTAGGACCTCCTGTACTTGGGGCAGAGCATCATCGTTTCTCCAAATATGATCATCATTTCATGGATGGCCTTGGTTGGTCCTATTGGAAAACTTTTATCTCCTGGAGAGATATAGACACAGATTGAGCTAGCCCCTGAGAAATCTCACAATTTGCAGTAAGAATGTATTTACGCATACTTTCAGCCACCTCTAGAAGATCCTCTTGATAGACTCTCATGATATGAAGTTGTTGATCACTTGAGGCTGAACTTAGCGATTCGTCACTAGATAGTTGGTGACTCATTCCATGTCCTCTACTAGCCATTGTGTAGCTAGCTTCTGACACTCAAGGTCCCACTATGCATTCCAAAAATGGTTAGCTCTATCTTCTAAAGAGCAGAAGATAGGACAGTGGCGTAGTTGCGTGATTTGCAGACATGCCAAAGCCAAATGTAGCTCAATATGAATTGTGCCTAGAATCTAACTCCTTCAAGTAGATTTAGCTTGAGGACATAAGTTAGAAATCAGTTCTTACTTTACCTCAAGAAGAGGAGTTCACAAAATCTATTGGGTGTCTAAATGTAGATGACAATTGAAATGAAACGAAAATTAACTATAATAGTTAACTAAGAATTGGAATTGCGTTAAACTTGAAATAAAGGTTGACAGTGAATTGAAATTTGGAATTGAAATGATAAGGAAACTGAATAACAAAAAACTGGAGCTTTGAACGATAAAAAGATTTACTATGCTAGTTTGATTGGTGTTGGACCTCTTCAAAAGAAGTTTATGTATTGTATTTATTGCCCTCTAACTAGCTGTTAGCCTATGTCCCATGTTTTTCAACCGCTAGCATCGTTCTAGCCATTTTGTTGTAACCACTCACTCCTAATTTTGTTAAAAATATGATAGGTGTCCCACTTTCTTTTTTGAATGGGTCAACTTTGCAACTGCCAATCTCTCATGTTGTCACGTGTTCTACTTGCTTGAAATGGATCGGGCCAAGCCCAGAGGGCTGGTCCGGCCCTAGGGGCCCAGCCAAGATGGCCGATCTGGCCATGGGGGCACCCCTCGGGTCCTTTTTATGGGTTATTGTTGGCATGCTGCCTCTTGCTCTCCCTTGCTCCTTCTCTCTCTAGAAACTTGGGATTCTTAATATTCTTGGTTTAAACTTTAAAAACATGAGTTACAACACTCTTTTTCTTGAATCCTAATCATTTCCCCTTTATTTTCATCTTCATCTTCTTCATCCACCATGGAAAGAGATGAAAAAATCCATGGAAGCTATTCTCACCAATTCATCTCAAATCCTCACACCTTTGTGTACTCCGATAGATTTGAGGATGGTTTTTTATTAAAGAACGCTCAAGGCCACATTTCTAGCTGAGTATATGCGGGCTGGGTGAGTAGTCTTACCCATCTACCACCATTGTTGTCTTTTTGAAAAACATGAAGCCTAGGCTTGAATCTTGAAACTTCTTTGAAACCCATGCTTGATTCTTGATAGATTCTTGTTAATCATCATCTTATCATCCTCCTCTTGTGACTTCCTTTGATTTTGAGCCATAATTCATGCCTTGGAGTCTAGATTTGAATGACATTTGAAAGATGCACACTAGGTGTTTGACAAAATGCATGAACTAAGTGTCATGTGCCTAGAATTCCTTTTCTTTGTGTGTCAAGACATGGGCATAGTGAGGCATGGGCATGTCTTGTGTGCCTAGACCCGACAATATGCTCCATCTCAAATCTTATCATGCTTCTCATCTTTTTTCATTTATTCATGATCTAGGAGTGAGCATGAAATTTTTCATTATTTGTTTATTTTTATTCTTTATTACCACTAATATTGAAAAAAAATATTTTTTCCCATTTTCTCTATCATTCTTGAAACAGGAACAACAGGGACAGCTGAAGGCCTACGAGTCTAATCAGAGTATTTTTGCATGGTATGTTGACCTTCCTCCTTGGGTCAGGGCGGACGTAGACCGGGAAGACATTCGCGACTTTATTCCTATTCTATCAAAGACTTGCCGGAGTTCTTTTGTGATTCGACATCTATCCGAGCAATGGTGGGATACCACCGACACATTTCATATACCTTTTGGGGAGATGACCCTCACACCCATGGACTTATTTATGCTAATCGGGTTATGGGTCAGAGGTTGGCAATTGCTCTATGACACCAATATTCTCGAGATTCCAAGGGAGCTAGCGAGTCTACTAGGCCCGCACTATCAGTTTGGGTAAGGTGATGATGACCGTGTGACCTACACTTTTTTATCGGGAAATTTTTGGCATGCTCCTTGTAAGACCGCCATAGATGAGACCTTATGAATTAGGGCCTTCATCTTGTATCTTCTAGGTGCATCTCTTTTTACCAACTCAGATAATACAATTTATTTGGGCTTGTTGCGGTCCATGTACGACATTGAATCCCTTTGGGAGTATGATTGGGGAGGAGCGGCCCTGACATCCCTATATTTGAACATGGGCGTCATGTCACGTGGCGCAACTTGGTGCATTTCTAGCTTTTCAGCTTTGTAGAAGGCAAGCATCTTTATTACTTCCTGACTTCTCTGCTTTTTTTCATTTCCCTTTTTCTCTTCTTGATCGTACATCCCTCTTTATAGATGTGGTACTTTTAGTACGTTCTGCCTTTGAATCCTCTTTGCTCTTTTCCAACGGAGGGGACTTTCCCTCATGGACAGCGGTGGATGTAGCAGTATATGAAAAAGCGGAAGGAAACTGGTTCCCTTCTTATTGTGATGACAACCCTTAGTGCCATGATGGCTTGGCAGGTGAGTGTGAAATCTAATTTTCCTTCCTTGACACTTTTATCATTTTTGTTTGTTCATCAACCCTTTCTTTCTCAAGTTGTGTGGAGTCCCTGAGAGGGCATGCCTCGGTCTGTCCTCTTCGTACGTGTAGAGACTAAATCTTAGTATCAGATTCTGTTCGAGGTTCCCATTGGGCGAGAGTGGTGCCCAGGAGAGAGACTTTCTCATCAGTCCTTGGGACCTAGTATTCTCCCCATTCCTACGCCTCTTTCTCATCTCACGAGGGATACATATGATTTTGCTAGAGACGACGATATCGATGTTACGATGCATGAGAGTTTTATTAAGGCCATCTTCCTGGAGGGTGACCATGCTGAGTTCATTTCGATAAGGTTTATACCTTTATTCTCATAGGGTATCCCTCCTCTTGAGCCTAGGTTTGTGGGCCCATCGACTAAGGTCTGTATTCCTCTTCTCGAGGGGGCTGTCTAGGTAGGTGTGATAGGTGGAGATGGGAGATTTCCTAATATTCCTTTCATATTGATCTTATGGATAGAGATGAAGTCATATGGCATCATGAATTAGAGCTCCCGAGTCATGGGGATCTTCCCCTTCTCCTTGAGATTGGCTCGGTGAGTTACCTGCTTTAGTTATTCTTATATTCACCTTTATTTTTTTTATTTTTTTCATATCTTTACTGTGACTTGCAGGTTCCTCTCTCTTGGGCTCATAAGGCCCATAATGCCATCAATTCTTTGAGAGCGTTCATTCGCAAGCGAGAGGTTGCGTTCAATGAACCTTGTTCTTGTTGAAAAATATGAGACATGGTAAGGCTTCTTTGAGCTAGGCTGCTTTCTTCAGTGTTTTTAAAATACTGATGATATCCCTTATTTTTCCTTCCACAGGTTAGCACTTCTGTCCGTCTTGTGGGCCAGTCGACTCGTCGGCCTACTCCTTCTCCGAGGATGAGTGTTTCTTACTGCAGGACTTCTTCCTCTTCTCATTTATGAGCTTCTGTCTCATCGCTGAGTGGTGGCAATACCGTTAGAATTTCTACCTCCTCTACGATAGACAGTGAGGTGACGTTAGAGATGACGCCCCTGTGATGAACTACTAGGGCGACCTCGAAGAGAGGTCATCAATGATTAAATTTTTTATTTTCTTTACTTCTTGTAAAAACATTTGTATGAATATTGCTTTTTGATCCATTTATGATTAGTGAGTCTTTTTGTCTTTTAATTTGCTTCATTTAGCATTCTTTCTTGCTTTTTTGAATGAATGACGAATTAGGACTTACAACGAATCAAACATAAGAAAAATAAGAAAAGACTCTCAACGAACCCTAGAGAAGACAAACGCATTTTGGGTCAAAACATTTGCAAAAAAAAGGGTCGAAATGTTGCCCCGGGGCCTACAGGGTCAGACCAGCCTTCGTACCCAATCTAGGATGGCCAGACAAACCTCAGGACTGCCCTGCCATGGCTGGTTCAATCCTCGGGGATTTTGTGCCAGTTGGTTCACTTTGCTTCAAACTCTATTTCTTGTATGACTCTTATGCCTCGGGGACTCCTCTAGGTACTAAATTCTTTGAATTTCTATTATGAGTTGGGGCCTATAAATAAGACCCCCTCCTCCTCTATTCTTCACAAATTCAAAGCTCTCAAGTCTATTCTTTGTGTCAGCAAAGAACGATGCCAAAACTTTGATTTTTGATTTCTTCTTCGGTGCAATATGACCTTAAGTAGTGCTTGCCATAGTGATTTGTGGTGATCTGGTATCGAGCTTATTCAGCGTTAGTCCCTTTTTGACTCATTCATGGGCTCGCATCTGTGAGGAACCCTCGTCTTTTAAAAGGGTTTTTAAAATACGCTCTCGGTCTTAGTGTTTTTAAAAGGAAAAGAGTGAGGTATTATACTTTGAAAAGAGAACCCCCCAAATGTGTCCGTGTTAAAGGCCGCACAATTGCAGAAAAATTAAGAAAATAAAACTTTCAAGGTACTAGTCTGTCGTTACCAGAGATAATGATTTGGGAGCTAAGGTATGAGAAGGAAAGGTGTTAGGCACCCCTCTCGCACAATCAGAAGATCGGCCTATACTTAACATTTATTTTGTTCTTGTCTTAAATTTCTCAAAAATAACACATATAGAAAGGAGTTTGAAGAGATATCATGCAAAACCAAGCAAGAAAACAAAATCTAACCTAAAATTAAGGTTTTCTAAGCATACTTACACCTATTTGCATGTCAATTAGGGAAATAGAAACATATCAGTGTAGTTATACATAGAAGATGCATGATGTTAAACATAAAAAGATGCAGAAACCTATTGGAAAGTCACTGGTTTTAACAGAGGTGGTGCACGCCACCTCTTAACATGGCGCACGCCACGTAGACATGACGTACGCCACTTTTGGACACTCTAAAAGTGGCACGCATCACTATAGCAGAGAGAGCTCGATACTGAGAGGACCAAAAGAGACTACAATTTTAAGCAAATAGTGTGCTGGTGTGTGAAAGTGTTTTTATATAAGAATGAAAAGAAGAGAAACATTATAATTCATATAGAGTTTTCAACACATAGTCTAAATCCTATATTTCATGCATTTTCTATGTAAAAAGCTAAAAATGAAACCTAGCATGCTTTTCTAAGAAGAATAAAAAGATACTTTAAATAGAAAATGAAAATAGAGTCGGGAAGAATGAGGTTAATGACCTCTTCCTCCCCTTTTACCAAATAGAAAGAAACTAAGATGAAAATGAAGGCTTACCATGTATCCCAAACGAAAAAAGAAAGTTGCAAGCTATCTGGTAACTCCCTCAAAAGCGGCGCGTTCTATCCTAGGATACCCTCTGTGCAGCCTTCGAGTCCTCAGAATCGGTTCGGTGTAAGGGTTTGTGTATTTAGGTTGGTTCGTTTATTAGTCTAGTTTGTCTTTGGGATCCATCTTAGGTGTAGAATTCGTCAGAGTTTTGACACTTATGTGTTGAGGTGTCCTCAATCAGTGGGGGTAGGGGTCCTATATATAGTTTTTGGATGAGAAAGCTACCAAAAGGGAAGAAACTTCTTCTCAAGGTGGTGCGCATCTGGTTGAGGTGGCATGCGCCAGGTAGGTGGTGGTGCGTGCCAGGTTAAGGTGGCTTAAGGCACCTTGCCTTGGCATGGCCAGGGGCACAGAAAAAGAGCAGTGTACACTAGGTTGGAGGGAAGTGGCTTAGGGAACTTGAAGGTGGCTTCAAGATTTTAGAGGGAGGTGGTATGCGCCACTTGAAGGTGGTGCGCACCTGGTTAGGAGGCTGCACCGAGGGGTATTTTTCATATTTTAGGCTATTTTTGAGTATTTTGGATTATTCTTTGGACTCTTGGACTTGCACGGGGTTTCTTTCGATGCGGCTTATAGATGCACTCATCATCGAAAGCAAACCGAATAAGCCTATGCACGGGTTAGTCAAAATTGATGTGAGTGAATGTCAAAGTCTCATAGGCTTATAAGGACATGACTATTAAGGTCATGAAGGACCTATTTATTCAGTTTAAGGTCGTGTTGGACCACTTGCTATCCTTTTAAGGACATGAGTAGATCGATTTATCATTTTAAGGTCATAACTAGACTGATTTGATCATTTTAAGGTCATAATCAGACTGATTTATCCTTTTAAGGTCATGAATGGACTAATTTGATCGTTTTAAGGTTCTGACCGGATCGATTTATCCTTTTAAGGTCGTGAATGGACCAATTTGGTAAAGATTAGCTTTGGGGTCACGACAGCAAAGGCTAGTGGTTGTATCGTCGTTGAAACGTGTAGTTGTTCTACTACCATTCAAAAGTTCTAGACTTTTAGTGGTTGTACCACTATTTAGGTATTTAACATTTTTACTGTCATTCAAGTCTTGTCATGAGACCTTAATCACTTCATCTGGATCGAACAATTTAAAGTCATAAACGGACTAATTTTCTCAATTTTAGGATATGAGACGGACCCAATGTACTCAGTTTTAATTCGTGAGAGAAACCCAAATACTCAGTTTTAGGTTGTGAGACGGACCAATGACTCGGTCTTAGGTCATGAGACAAACCTTCTTTGAAACCCCAGGAACGAGAACAAAGCTTGGCGTTTAGGTAAAAGGATGATTTCGGTGATCGAGAATGATTTAAAAGCTTTTTTTTAATTTGAAACTCATAAATCAGTGAATGGGAGGTGGACACGTGGCTTGCGCCATGTGTCACTTGGCTGAGTTGGCGTCCACGTGGAGAGAGGTGGCATGGGGGCCATGTGTCGATTGATCTGACCTGGCACTACGAGAAGGGAAGTAGCGCGGGACATGTGATGATTGGACTGACATAGCGTGCCATTAGGAGGGAAGTGGCACACGCTGGGTGAAGGTGGTGTGCCCCTAAAATGAGGTGGCACGCGCCAAGTCACTGGTTCAAGCTGAAGGGTTGTCTGGTTTGGTTAAGATATGTTTTCACGCTACCTCTATTTTTTGTTCCCATCTAAGCATTTTTTCCATCTTTTAGAAAAGCATGCTTTATTTATTTATTCTATAAAAACACCCGCACACAAAGAGCACACTATTTTGTTATAATAGTAGCCCTTTTTGGGCCTCTGATTATCGAGCTCACTCTTCCACAGTGACGCGCGCCATATCTAGAGAGCCTAGAAGTGGCGCACGCCATATCCATGTGGCGCACGCTAGGTTATGAGGTGGCGTGCGCCACCTCTGTCTAAAAACCAGTGGCCTTCCAGTATCTTTTTTCCAGTAGTCTTTTCTGTATATTTCCTATATGTTGATCTATCAGTGGAAATTCTATCTTTCTGTCTTTCTTTTCGTATAAAAACACATTTGCATGCGAGAGCACACTATTTCGTTAAAATAGTAGCCCCTTTTGGGCCTTTGATTGTCGAGCTCACTCTTCCATAGTGACGCACGGCATATCTTGATGGTGCGCGCCAGGTTTGATGTGGTGTGCGCCACCTTTGGTTAAAACCAGTGGCTTTCAGTAATTTTTTCCTGCATCTTTCTGTGTTAACATGTTTTGTATGCATCAACTGCACTGATATGATGTCATCTCCAACTTAACATGCATTTAAGTGTAAGTATGCATAGAAAACCTTAGTTTTAGGTTAGGTTTTATTTCCTTGTTTGCTTTTTAATGTTCTCGCTTCAACCCCCCTTTCTGTATGTGTTGCTTTTGATAAACTTAAGACAAGAACAAAATGAAACGGTTAAGTAAAAGCCGGTCTTCGGATCGGGCGAGAGTGGTGCCTAATACCTTTCCCTTTCGTACACTAACTCCTGAACTATTATCTCTAGTAAGGACTGACTAGTTCCTTGAAAGTTTTGATTTGTTGGTTTATTTGAAATCCAAGTGGCGAATCCAATTGTGCGGCCTTTAACACGGACACGTTTGGGGAAAGATCTCTTTTCAAAATAATAAAACAAAATCGCTTTTTCTTTCATCTCTAAAAACCCCTCGAGCGCGTTTTTTTAAAATAAAAGAAAAAAAAATGAGTGCGGCTCATTGTTGTTTTCCATCCATTTAATACGAAAAAAGAGGGCGGGTTCCTCACAGTGGCGACTCCAATAGGGATTATTTTTAAGAAAGCAAGCCAAACATGAAAAATGTTTTAACTGTTCTTGTCTTAAATTTATCATTAGTATTAGCATTGCATGCATAGTTTTTCATCTTATTTCTTTCCTTTTCATTGGGTGCTTTTCAAAAATAAAAGAAGAAATGAAAAAATAAAATAATCCAAATGCTTACCTACCCTTCACTTTAGTCGTTTACTGTCTCGGAGCTATGTGGGGGAAGTAGGCAAACCTTCTGGCCATATGCCCCATTAGATACAGGCAAAAAGGGTCATTGCGTACTATTTGACCTGGCTAGGTACTAATTCGTCGGGGAGGTATATTCTTGATTCCTATTCAGAAGGTACCCGACTACTGGACTACCAAGCCTTTTCATATGCATTTAGTGAGCTTATAACTTTTCCTTTAAGATAAATACCCTTATAGGTTGTGTGTTTTCTTTTATGTTTACTTTTGATTGATTAGAGTAGCTTTTTCTTTCTTTCTTTTGAGCCGGGTTTCATCACCCGAGTCTCTTTCTCTTTCTCAGGACCCTCCAGGGTTATCCCATGGATTGACGCCATTAGTATTACGCCCTAATTTGGGAATGATAACTGCCCATGGATTGTGGGCCTTAGCCCAATAAGCCAAGTAAGCCTTAAACAATAATAAGTTACTTTATGCTTAATTAATGATTCCATTTCCATGAATTTAATTACTAAAATTCTCATTCATTAATAATTGGGTCAACAGCCCATCGAATCCATAAATGATGTCAAAAGTATCAATAATCCATGTGTCATAACGTCAATAATCATGTAGAGTATGCAGAAGCAATGACAATAAATAATATAATATCCTAGAGGTCATGAACTTAGATCCCAGCACAGCAGTCCATTAGCTAGAACACAACTCACTGGATACCTGAAAAATATTATGGGACAATCAGTATAACTGGTGAATAGATTCATGCATAGTACATACAATTCTAAAACATAGATAAAATAAAGTGTATGAATAAAATAACATGGCATGGTAACTATCTCAAAACGAAAGTGGGTAATCACAAACCCTTTTTATCATTTTTTTTTTTCATTTTCCTTTTGAAAGTAATCACATTTTTTCTTGCAAAATGGACATCAAAAGTTCTCAAATCATATAACAATAGTATCATGATAATATGGTAAAGGCGACATACTCAAACACGAGTGGGAATAATCAGACAATACAACAGATATCAACTTTGCACAATAAAGTAACAATGCCAGAAATACTCGGGGTCTCTTGACCATTGGATCCAATATCGACATTAGAGTCACCACGGGTTGGCGTCGGGATTATTCTCTACACGATTTCAGTTAAGGTCAACGCGGTTAATTTCGATGCTTTTCCTTAACCCTTAAGTCAATTAAGGTCAACACGGTTAATCCCGGTGCTTTTTCTTAGCTGGCCAAAGTCACCCCCGAAGATGAACTATCTCTTGAACTTTTCTACATCCCAAGAATCTCATCTCATAATCGCACCATATAATAAGAAAACATTTTTCTTTTCATTAGCTTGAAATCATTTATGCCATGATTTCCACAATAGAGTATATTATACATTTGTTTAAAGACATTTAAAACATTTATATAAAGAATTTTGCATAAGAAGTGTAAGTGAAACAATTAAGTAAAGAGTTTGTACAAAAAGTGTAATGAAAAACATCTAGAGTAGTTAAACAATTTTGGGGATAAGGGAATTTTATTTTGAAGGATAAATAGCAAGAATCTACTCACCTGATGTCCACGCTAATCTCTAAGTGATGATAATGCAAGATAATCACAACCTGGTATCATACAGCAATTAAAATAAATAAATTAAGCTAAAGAATTAATCTAAGCTACCAAACGGTCACTTAACCCATTTAGTTTTTTCCCCATATGTGTTTCTGGTGTTAAACTATCTCAATTTAATTCAATTTATCCATTAAACCAATGCCCAAACAGGGCCTAAACATTAAATTTAATTTTTAAAACATTTTATCAAAAGTGCCGACCATGAGTCGACACAAGGGGCTCTGTGTCGACTCACACAGAGGGAAACGCAGGTATGGGTCGACTCACAGAGGTTGTGGGTCGACACAAAGGGGTCTATCAAGGCTGGTGGGTCGACTATTGGGCTCTCTAAGTTGACCCAAATGGTCATGGGTGCCAAGGGGTCGAAGCCATGGGTGGCAGGTGTCGACCCTAGGCACAAAAGGAGTCAGTGAGTCGACACCCAGAGACTGTGGGTCGACTCACAGGGCAAAGACAGAGGCAAGGGTCTCTGCAGAGGCACATCAGTCGACACACAGAGGGCTTGTGTCGACTCATTGCTGGGCACAAGACCATGAGTCGACTCACGGAGACCATGAGTCGACACCCATGCACGTGGGTCACCCCCTACGCTGCTTGGGTCGACTCAGCCAAGGCATGAGTCGACCCATTCGCTCGAGACAGCCATGGGAGGCTGTTCAAGCTAGGGTTTTTCTTAGTTTTTGCATTTTTTTTATTATTTTAATTAATTCTAATGATGGATTATCATGTTTTGGAATTATTTAGACATATTTTATTAGTAGTAAATTATGTGATAATGCTTTGTGTCTATATATATATATATATTGCAACTGTTATGAAATTATATATACATATATACATACTGTGATATCAATATATTTTGATTATCTTTATTTGGTTTTTCATTCTATCATTATAAACATGATTATATAATATGTCTTTATACATTTTAATGATCTAATCTTAACTAATATTAAAAGATATTTATAAAAATATTTATATGTATATAAAATCCGTTACAGTAACTGTTATATATATATATATATACAATCCATAATCTTTGATCTATTATTCTAATGATCTAAATATGATAAACATCTTATTCGTTCACACGCCTTGGTGAATTTATTACTAACTAACCATTAAAGATTCAATACGAATGTATTTACTCATACACAGTGACTGATAAACTCAAACAGAGGGATGACGATCTTATCAGGGATCACCAAATGGTGAGAAGATCACAGTGATGATGATGGTTGCTTCGGTGATCCTTGGCCGAGACAATAATCACCGAATAATAATTAAATAATTTAGTTTATTTAATTATTAAACTAATTAAATAAACTAAATTATTATTAATTTAGTAATTACTTATTTGTTATCTAAAATCTTCTTTATTTACTTATTTAATTTAGTTTATTTAATTAGTTTAATAATTTAGAACTTGCTAGTCAATTTATTTAAACTTGTATTTGGATTAATTTATTTATTAATTGATGACTTGAATTATTAATTTAATAATTATATTAAATTTTTTTTAACTTTTACCGAATTTTACATTCTCCCCCCCTTAAAAGAATTTCGTTCTCGAAATTTAAACTAACCTCATGAAAACAAAAACGG
>JAUTBS010111591.1:0-12718 GCA_032361285.1 Aequorea victoria | reverse complement strand
TCACAAGACTAACCAATATAGAAAAGATCTATTTATTGGAAAACAAATCTTGAATTGCAAATTTACATTAATTATGTGGTATTCCAAATAAATAAAAATATTAAATACACATTAAGTGAGTTGCTCTTTATTTTTTATTCAGTAAAAATGGGCCTGTATTTAAAGTCGGCCTTGCGTATAGGCTCATGAAACGGCCGCCTTGGCCCTCCAAATTGTATTACTGCAACATACAAATAGACGTTGTTTGGTAAACTGATAAATCTACTTAAATCTTTTTAGCTTAAAACTTTTTTTAAAAAAAAAGTCTTTGTTCTTTTCTTTGGCAACTTTAACTTTTAGCTTTTTTTCTTTAATGCCTTTTAGTCTTTTAGCCTTTTTCTCTTATTAACTAAAATATTTTATACATATTTTAAAACATATCATAACTTTTATTATACATATTTTTTTATAAAAATTATATTTTTAGAATCTAGATCTATCAAACAAGATCTATATTGAATATGAAATTACGTGAATATAGAAAAAAATAACTTCTTATTTGGCTTAAAGTGGCTTATTAGTCAAATAAACTTTAGACTTTAAATTACCTAAAATTTGTACCAAATTATCTTCTTATTTTTTTATATACATGTTTTAACTTGTAATTTTAAACAAAAAGTCTGACTTGTTCAATTACCAACGAGCCCATAGTCTTAAAGGAAAATGCTATGAACACATACAACCAATCATAGAATACATAGAAAATACATCATGACCATCCATATGCATATGGCCTCTATATGCATATGCATGATCATGATGCATTATTCTGTGGTTGGTGTCAACGTCTATAGTGTTACAGTATTTGGTTATTTTCTCGATATTGTGACAAGTCTGTGTGTCGTAGTCTGTCTGGTTATGAAGCTAATTGGATGTCAGAAATCAAGGAATCTTCATATGAATAGGGTTCGTTTGCTCTTTAATATATATTTTATGCATTTGTCATTTAGTAGACCCTATGACACTTTTTGCCCTTGTTTCTTTCTCTTTCCAGCTTGCAACGCCTGATAAGTGCTCGAGCGCTTCTCCTCTAGAAATAAGCTTTTGTTAAGCGTTTGCTTGGCACTTGAGCATACTTGATCTCGGCTATCGCGCTCGACGTAGGCCCGAGACATCCCTGGTTTTTTTTTGTCTTAAGCTAAAATAGTGTGAAGCGCTCAATCAGCGCTCGAGTGTCATACCTCCAGTGACGAGCGCTCGAGAGCAGAGCATTTTAGGATTATTTTAATGCATTTTAGGGTTAATATAAATAGGTTGTTTCTTTTGTAGCAGCCACCAATGAATGAACCTAGAGAAAAACTTTGTTTTAACACCTTCTTGGTTTGTTCTTGGTTAAAAAGTCTCTCTCTCTCTCACACACACACACATACATTCATATCATTGTTGATTGTGTGGTGTTTCGACATCTACGAGGTTCGTGGATCACAAAGCCATTGGTGACGGAGATCGAGAAGCGACTTCTTGTGGAATAGCTATTTGATTAAGAAAGCTAACGAGGTTAGAGCCATAGTGGTGTGAAGATCAAGCACGTGGAGTGTTTGTGTGTGAGCTACAAAGTCAGGTGCACCATGTCATGTTGTAAGTCCTTTCATCTGTATCTCATGTCCTCTTGATCATTATAGTATATTATTTTAGTTGTCTAATTTCTGAAGGAATCTCTATAACCACATCTCTTTCATAGCGTTAGTGGAAGCTATATACTCTACCTCAGTTATGGAAAAAACAACATACTTTTGCAGTTTGGACTGCCATGATGCAGCTCCCCCAGCGAAAGTGAACAGAAAATCAGATGTTGACTTCTGACTATTAAGGTCACCTGCCATATCAGTATCTGTAAAATCTTTCAATACTGGATCTGCTCCCCCAAAACACAAACATATCTTCAAAGTACCCTTTAAATATCTTAGAACCCACTTCACAGCTTCCCAATGACCTCTTCCTAGATTGGAGAGAAACCCGCGCACAACGCCAACAACGTGAGCAATGTCTGACTAGGTGCAAACCATGACGTACATCAGACTCCCTACTGTAGAGGAGTAGAGGACTACCTCTATCTATTTTTTATCTTATTTGGAAGAGGGACATGAACTCTTGCTTAACTTGAAGTGACTGACTAGCAGCGTACTGACAGGTTTGGCATTCTTTATATTTAACTTTTCAATCACTCGTTCAACATACTTCTCTTGTGATAGCCACAACTTCTTTATTTTTTTGTCACGAACAATCTTCATATCCAAAAACTGCTATGTTTGGCCTAAGTCCTTCATGTTAAAGGACTTGAACAACTCCTTTTTCAAGTTGTTATTCATTGTAGTCTCTTGATCAATAATTAGCATATCGTCAATATAGAGTAAAAGAGTGATGAAATTAATATCAAGAAATCTCTTCACGTACACGCACTGATCTGTAATAGTCTTGTTGTAGCCATGACCCACCATAAATGAGTCAAACTTCATGTACCATTGTGTCAGCGCTTGCTTCAGCCCGTAGAGACTCTTCTTCAGCTTCAGCTTGCAGACTAAGTGTTATTTCCCTCGAACTTCAAAACCTTCAAGTTGCTCCATGTAGATCTCTTCCTCTAAATTTCCATGGAAAAAAATAGTCTTTACATCCAATTGTTTGATCTCTAAGTCCATGCTAGCAGTCATTCCCAAAAAAACACGAATAGAAGTCATCTTACAATTGGAGATAAAATTTTATCAAAATCAATACCCTTCTTATGACAAAAGCCTTTAACGACTAAGTAGGATTTGTGCATTACTCATTTTTTGCTCCCATCCTTCTTTACCTTCTAGACCCATTTGTTCTTTAATGGTTTTTTGCCTTTGGTAAGTTCTACCAGTTCATAGGTATTATTCTTTTGTGAGGATAATATCTGGGGCATGTGGCTGTACAGGATCTGGAACAATATCTGGGGCAATAATAATATGAGACTTTCTAGGCTTCTTGGCAAAGTCTTCTATGGTCTTGTTCTCGTGGAACACCACATCTCTGCTCTAGATCACCTTCTTCTTTTTTGGACCCCACAATCTGTATCTAGATTCTTTATCTCTGTAGCCCACAAAGATGCACGATGTGGACTTATCATCAAGGTTAGATCTCTGGTCCTTGAATACATGTACAAATGTATTACACCCGAACACTCTCAGATGAGAGTATGAAACATCTCTGCCAGATCATTCCTTCTCGGGTATCTCAAAATTCAATAAAATTGATGGTGATATGTTGATGAGATAACATGTAGTGTTAGTAACTTCTTCCAAGAATGGCTTAAGTAACTTGGTCATTCTGAGCATGCATCGGACTCTTTCCATAATGGTGCGAGTCATCATTTTTGTAACTCCATTATGTCTTGGAGTGTCGCGTATAATCTTCTTGTGCCGAATGCCTTGATTAGCACAGTAGGCTTTGAACTCGTTAGAAGTGTACTCGCTACTATTGTCTGTGCGGAGACACTTTAAATGCTTCTTAGTCTCTCGTTCCACCATGACATAGAACCTCTAAAAATACTGGAACACCTCGTCCTTTATCTTCAAAAAATATACTCACAAATCATCAATAAAGATAAAAAAATACTTTTTGCCTCTGAACGTCTCCACTTCAATAGGACCACATACATCCGAGTGTACAAGACTTAACAAATCTAACCTCTTCTTGGTAGAGGAACTGAAGGAAACTCTATGCTGTTTACCGAATAGACAGTAATCACAAGGATTTAAAGAAATACTTTTGGTAAAGGGAATCACAGATTTCTTTGCCAAAATCTCAAAACTTTTTTAACTCATATGACCAAGCCTCTTGTGCCACATATCCGGTGAACCATCGTCTTTGACTGCATTGAGGTTGTTTGAACATATCTTCAAATTAGTCCTGTATAATGTACAACATGCCTGTCCTCTGGCTATAACCAAATATTCATTTGTCAGCTTCAAATAGCCATTACCAAAGTAATTCTCGTATCTTAACTGATCCAGAATATTCCTTGATATCAGATTGAGGCACAGATCAGGAACATGACTCACATTTCTGAGCACCATCTTGCACCCAATATTAGTTTGGATGGATATATCCCTAACTTTGACAATATTAAAATGGTTGGCGTTTCCCATTCTAACGGTGCCAAAATTTTTAGCTTTATACGAACTGAAAAACTTTCTCCGGGGAGTAGTATGATAAGAAGTCGTTGTATTGATTACCCATTATGTATCATAGTCTGCAAAGTGAATGCACTCCTCTTCACTGACAGAGAGTACTATCATCTCAAATGCAATGAATGATGTGGTGGCGTCATCTGATTTTAGCTGGTTAGTGTTTTACCTTACCTCAGTCTTCTTGAATCTGTAATACCTCTTGATATGATTCTCATCACCACATCTATAACATTTGATTCTGGGTCTGGACTGACTTCTATTGTCTTTGGATTTACTATGATTCTGAGACCTTTTGGGACCTCTATTTTTGCTTCTGATTCTTCCTCTGAACATTCATTTGTTTTATGTGACCAGAGCGTGCGATTGGTTCGTGCCCATGTCCTTTATTTTGGATTCTTCATTGAACAACGCATCCTTAAGTATATTTATAGTCAACTTTCCCTCTGTGCAGAGTTGCTGAGAGAAACCACTAGCGATGCCCTACTATTTCGTAAGGAACTAATGAGCAATAAGGTTTGCGTCTCATCGTTAAGCTTCATCTCGACGGCCGCTAGCTGATTGATCAAGTCTTGAAACTCGCTGGTGTGCTCGGCAATAGAACTCCCTGTCTTGAGCTTTAAGTTCACAAGTTGTCTTAACAAAATAGTTTTATTATGGGTCGTCATTGATTGGTACATAGTCTAAAATCTCTGCCAGAGACTATAAGCACTCATTTCATGAGCGATGTGATGAGAAATAATATGGCGATCCATTGCCTCATTAGACCAATAGTCTTCTGATTCATCCTTATCCATTTTGGCATCCGTCTTTGTAGCGAGTTTAGCACTTTCATTCTCCATAGGGTTGTACAGATCCTTGCAATAAAGGATATCTTCTATTCGTGGCTTTTATATTGCAAAATTTGAGGTTGTGATTTTAATCATAGCCCATGGTGCAGTGTCCTCCATCTCTACTAAGTGGCTGAAAGGTAGATCTCACCATTTTGAGCTTCAAACAAAACTTTTGGAAATAAATTTAACAAAATAAACACCACGGTTGAATCTGAAATTTCCAAAAACCTTACAAATATGTTTCTAAAAAAATAACCAAAGTCAACAAACAACCTAGTTAGCAGCTCCGTGACTTTTTCTAGCGTGTTGGGTTTGATCCTAACAAAGTGGTATCAAAGTCGGATCGACTCTTTAAAGAATCTGTTTAGAAACAAAGTTGGCCGAAATCAACTTTTGAAGGAACCATAATGTAGATCTCGTCGAGACAGTTTCAACAATGTATTACACGTTGAAAAAACTGTCCTACGCGCTCTCACCGATCGTTTAAAGCCATCATGGGACATAAGACTTGTATTCCCTGTATATACATGTGTGTAGTGAAAGTGCACGAGGCAAGATAAAGTGTGCAAAAGAGGTGAGGAAGTGCAAAACATAGAGAGTGTGGTGTGGAAGTGAAAAACAGAGAGCTTGAGTGAGAGAAACAATAACAAAGTTGAGTTGAGAATAGTCATTCTCCTCCATTGTATTTTTCTTTGAATTTCTTAGTGTATTTATTTGATTCCTCTCTGTGGATGTAGGCAATCATTGCCGAACAACATAAATTATTGTGTCTTGCTCTCTTTGTGTTTGTCATTATGGATTCGATTCTAACAATGGTATTAGAGTCGGGTCGACTCTCTGAAAAATTTGTTCATAAACGAAGTTAGCTAAAACCAACTTTTGATGCATACAAAATGTAGATCTCGTCGAGATGGTTCTAACGTTATATTACACGTTGAAAACAGAGGTCTGACGTGCGCTCATCAACCGTTTAAATTTTTCACATAATTCAGCCACACAAAACAGAGATGCAGAGCTGCTGACTTTGATCGTTGATGGTTGACTATTGACCTTGACTTTACTATTTTTCGAGAAACTTGATCCTAGGATTTTTGACAATTTCAGATTGAACCGTGGTGTTCGTTTTGCTAAAATTTTTTTTGAAAGTTCCGTTTGAAACTTAAAAGTGTGGGATTCATTTTGCAAAAGATGGAAGACACTGCACCACCAAAGGCTAAGATTAAGCTCACGGCCTCAAATTTTGCAATATGATAGTCACGAATGAAGGATATTCTTTATTGCAAGGATCTGTACGTGTTAAACCCATTGTAAAATACGGATGTCGAATAGACAAGGATGAACTGAAATACTATTGGTCTGATTTGGTAATGGATCGACCACAGTATTTTTTATCACATCGCTAAGAGACGAACGCTTATAGTCTCTGACAGAGATTTAAACTTATGTATCAGTCCAAGACAGCCCAGAATAAAGCCCTATTAATAAGAGGGATTGTGAACTAAGATCAAGAGCCCACCGAACACCAATTGACAGCTGGACATCTCCAATTGGAGAAGCCAAGTCCTAGTTAAAATGATCTATATTTGAATTCACAAGACGCATAGACTTGCAAGTTTCTTTCCACTTATTAATTTTCCTGTAAATGTTTCATACCCTCGCCTCCCAGAGTTTCTTCTAAATAAATTTCATCACATCCGACATCTCTATCTTCGACTTCCCTCTCTTAGTGATCATCTTCGTTTTTTTCCATTCTCTTCCCAAATTATGTAGTCCAATGAATGGCTACTACTCATACTGCTCTCCTTTTGTCTGTGAACAATTCAATGTCATTCCAGCTCTCTGCTATGAGGAAGACGGCGTCGTGAAAGATATTTATGTCCAAAAATAAATTGTTTCATCATTGATGTCAATCTTTAAACTCACATTCTAAAGATAGCAAGATTTGATTTATTAGAGGGCATTTATTGTGATGTCAAACACCACATTTGAATGATAGCTTTTTTGGTTATGTTTGTTCTATCGGATTGAATTTGATAAGAAAAGAAGTATAAGTACTACATAGATTTCACACATGTATATTATTTTTTTAATCATTGTATTTGTTGGTACCTGAATTCGGACGGTTCGACACGTTGGACTTGCCTCCAAGGGATGTTGACGAATAGCTTCTATTGGGCAATTGGTGATCCTGCAAAATGTTAGAACATAGGCACCGGTGGGGTACCGACCTATGATTCTCCGATACTTAAGTCAGCGAATAGGCAGTAGATAATTACTCTGGAATGGAGAAATGTATGTAGAAGTATATAAAATGGCATACCTTTGGAGTTCGTAGGTGGTGACTATTTATAGAGATGAAGAGGCGCAGATTCCCTTGGTGGGATAGGGGCGAATCCCTAATTTTTCGATCTGAGCGGGATCTTCGGGATTCATGTAGATTTGATTCCTAATTTTTTACTAAGACGGCTATCGGCGTGATCTCAGGAGAGATTACCGGCGGTGGTTTCAGAACTTTCCCTAACTGGAGCTTTGACTCGGCCAGATTGGCTGACCGAGTGCGAAGGCTGACTGAGCATACCTTTTTACTTGGTTCGATCGATCTCGGTGGTTTGCTATTCGTCCCCCATTGATTGATGACTGAAGGGTGAGCATAATAGCTGACCGAACCGATGGTGTCAGAGCCTTCAACTTCGGAGGTGACGGCCTTTTGGAATTTTAGCCTTAACGTTGTCGGTCTATGCGTATTACAGGTGTTCTGCTTTGTCAGGCTAAGATGTCTGAGCGGTTTGTTGGGTGATCAGTTCAACGGTCCTGGTAGCTTTGCCCTCGGTCTGCTATAGATTATGTTCTTCCTCAGATTTGACTTTGGTTTCACTCTTGCCTCGTTGGTCAGTCGGTTCCTAGTATTCGGTTATTTCTCTTTCGGTCGGTATTTATCGACCGATTAATTCATACTCATCAGATGTCCCTATTCTCGAACTGCACTTACTTAGCGAAGGGAATAAGCCTATTTAGAATGGCATTTTGTACGGTTATGGTGACATCGTTTTGGCTCTCCGAGGTGACGGTTACACGAAGCACGATGAGACTTTCCCTCTTCCCGAGGTGGCAGCTCGGACTGAAAAAATATCACTTTCCATTAAATATGGTCTTTTCAAATGCTAAAAATTGTGGCCCTTTAGTATTCGATTGACACGTGGATAAATTTGTGTCATCCTTTTGTATCGGGCGGTCGATATTGCTCGGCCTCGGGACCGTTGGTTATTTTGCCTATGTATACGTACAAGGGGGGGCTTTCTTTCTCTCTTTACGCTCTCATATCTCACTTTATATTTTCTCATTTCCTCTTCTCCGACAAACCCGACGAGCGTTCTCCGGTGACCTCCATCGCTACCGGCGAGGAAATTTATTCCCCTCATTCGTTTGAAGTCACGTTCCCCTCCCTCATTTCCAGTAAGTTCTTTAGTTTCTACTTTATTTCTCCCTTCCTTTCTTACTTTTTCCAGTCTCCCTCTTCCTGAAGAACCAATTTTGGCTTCTTCGAGTTCTGAGTTGGATCTCTTTCCGTATCCCTGTTTCTTTCCTCTTTCCCCTTGGTTTTTCATCAATCGGTTGGAGTTCTTTCACAAACATTCTCTCCTTGCCCCTTCTATCAAACCTTTTATTTTTGATAGCCTAGTTTTTGACCTAGCCTGTAGGGAGGCCTATACTATAGCCAGATTTGTTGTACCTTTTGTTTGAAGGGGTACAATAGCGTACCCTAACAAAATTGGGTCTTCCGGAGACAATCTATCTTCTTCTAGGTCAGGGACCACCGTCTTAGTTCCTGAACCCATTATTCCTCCTCGACTGAGGGCAATTGTTTCCTGCTGGTGGAGAGAGTTCTAGCTCAGTTGTTTGCCTCTTCAAGGAGGATAGTCAGGGCTTTGCTGCCGAACTCATCCTTTCTATCTCCCGAGCTTCGGACATCGAGCACTTGCGTGAGACCTTTTTTATTCCCTCTTCCATAATTTGCAAGGTGCCTGATTCTGACGATCAAGCGTGCTCTCGCTCGCTTGGGGAAGTTTTTTTTTTATGAGCATGCCTTCCCTACTGGTCTCTGTCTTCCCTTTCCTCATATTGTCCAAGAGCTTCTAGACTTTCTAGGTCTATGTCTGGGCTAGTTGATGCCCAATGCATGTAGAATCCTTCTCGGGGCCATCATTTTATGGGAAGAGACCAATGGGGCCCAATTCCATCTTATAGTAGAGGAATTTCTTTAGTTCTACCAGCCTAAGGAAAGACAGTCTGGGTGGTATTTATTCTAGGCCCGATCGGATGACCGAGTACTCATCCTTGGTTGCCCCTCCTCCAACAAACACTAGAAGGAGTGGTTCTTCTTTATTTATGGGGAGGGTTTGGAATTCCAGCCTTGGGAGGAGGTTGGTCTCAATACCCCTAGGATTCTCCCTTATTAGAGACACCCTCAGTTGGGGGATATTACTATTGAGCCTCTAGTGGACGACGAGGTCAAAGCTGCAAAGGAGTTCAAGGATAGGTCCTTCAGCACCATGGTGACCCCCAAAAAACTAAGCGCTTGGCTGCTCAGCCCAGACATCCCGAGTGAGAATATTTTTTTTCTTTACTTTATTTTGCTGTTTATCTTTTGACTTTTATTTTGCTTGTTTCTAATGTTTTTATTTCTTGCTTTCAGAGAAGGAATGTCAAAGAGGCCAGAGAAGTCTCACATTTAAAAGGTGAAGGCTCGACTGGTTGGAGAGGGTGGGGCCCATCGGCCAAGAAGCTAAGGAAAACACCTATCTCGATCGACAAGGTCCAGGCAACCGAGGTGGTGGAACTTGATTCCTAGGAGCAACCTCCTTCAGGGCCTACTCCCTTTGTGGGGACCCCTTTGGCACCTCCCCCGATCGAGCCCTTGGCCCCTGGCCTAACATCTGTGCCCAGTCTTCCTGCCCCCGATGCCAGCCCTGCGCTGGGTCTCCCACCTCATGCTGTCGGCCCTCCTCCGCTGGGCCCGTCTCCCTTCGCTCCACCCGAGAAAGTTTTAACCAACATCAGCCTCGCTCGGGGGAAGATGTTCGACTTCATTAGGGACCTGACCCCTTCTTCTCAGAGATTGGGACTGCTCCCTTGGCCAAGGAGCTTATTCTTGACCTCACCAGGGTAATCTTCCTAACCTCTCGGTCCCTTTACTTTATTCTATACTTTTCATAATTAACTTGTTTTGGTATTTTGTTTTGTAGGCTTGTGCTCGAGCGGTCCATCTATTAGATCATTGCTACCAGTGCGAGCTCTAGATTACTAGTGAGAGCAAGAAAACCTCGGTCTTAGTGGCGAAGCTACCCAAGGGGCAAAGGAGGTGAAAAATGCCAAGGTTGAGACAAAGAGGGCCATGGCCTAGGCCAAAGAGGAGGAGCAGGCCAGGATCAAGGCCGAGAAGGTGAAGAGCTTGGTCGAGCGGAAGATGAAGATGGCTCAAGAGAAGGTTGAGGGCATGGAGGCCGCAGTTGCTGCAGCTGAGGGGAGGGCCTCCCGTGCCCAGGCTTAGGCAGACGGGGCCCTAGCAAAGCTGGCCCAAGCAGGGCAAGAGGCGGTCGAGGACTTCAAGGTGTCAGAGAAATTCAGCCTTGAAATCACTAAGTACTATGCCAGTGGTTTCAATGTGATGAAGACTCGTGCGGCTGCGAAGTTCGAGGAGATCAACTTCTCAGCCTTCTCATGGGATGACAAGGAGGAGGCCGATGGTTCCTCGGCTGAAGAAGGAAAGGATACGCCGCCGCCTCAGCCTAATCCCTTTTCTTTTCTTTATGTAATCTTTACTTTCTTTTGTAGTTTTTTTTGTAAAAATAATCTTTTAATATGAATGAAAGTCCTTTTGGATACCTTATTTTTTTAGTTTAAATGAATTCCTTGTCGCACTTTTATTTCTCTAAGTGCTAATATTTCTATCTTTTGATGAATGCGTGAAACACTTTATCTCAAGATGATATCGTGCACTTTTCCTTTTAATTTTTCTAAGTGTTAGGTATCTTGGTCAGGCTCCCCATTAGCCCTTTGCCCATTCTGATTGACCAGAACATAGGGTAATGAAAATTACTAAGTGTTGGATGCCTTGGTCGGATTCTAAAATCATCCGACCATTAAACCTGAAAACAATCGTAGGAAGTTTTCTAAGTCTGTAGATTCTCGGTTAACCAGTTGTCAACTCACCTTGATCCTAAAGTGATCTTGGTTGTAGGTTTTACCTGCTTTAGTCGATCTCTTTAAGAGCTTGGTTGGGTCCTCAAACAATTTAATTATTTTATTTTTGACCGACCTGATCCTCGACTGATCTGGCTGTTTGAGCTTCTGGTAGAGTTGTCTAAGGCCTCGGTTGGGTCCTCAAATGGTCCAAAGTTCTTTGGCTGACCAGGCTCTCAAACGACCTGGATGTTTGAACTTTATAGCTTCGGGCTTCGGTTGGATACCTTAATTCAATCCAACCATCTTTGGGCCGACCAGGTTATCAAACAACCAGGCTGTTGAAATTTGTAGCATCGGGCCTCGGTTGGATACCTTAATTCGATCTAACTATCTTTGGGCTGACCAGGTCGTCAAGCAACCTGGCTATTGAACTTTGTAGCTTCAGGCCTCGATTGAATACCTTAATTCGATCCAACCATCTTTGGGTGGACCAGGTCATCAAGCAACTTGGTTGTTGAACTTTGTAGCTTCGGGCCTCGATTGGATACCTTAATTCGATCCAATCGTATTTTAGCTGACCAGGTCATTAAGCAACCTAGCTATTGATCTTTGTAGTTTTAGGTTTTGGTTGGATACCTTAATTCGATCCAACCCTTTTTGGGCTAACCAGGTCGTCAAGAAACCTGGCTGTTGAACTTTGTAGCTTTGGGCCTCAGTTGGATACCTTAATTTGATCCAACCATCTTTGGGCCAACCAAGTCGTCAAGCGACCCGGTTGTTGATCTTTGTAGTTTTGGGTCTCGGGTGGATACCTTAATTGGATTCAACCGTCTTTGGGTCGACCAGGTCGTCAAAAAACTTGGCTATTGAACTTTGTAGCTTCGAACCTCGATTGGATACCTTAATTCGATCCAACCATTTTTGGGCTGACCAGGTCGTCAAGAAAACTGGCTGTTGAGTTACCCTTAGGGATGTAGTTTGTAGAGAAAGCATAAAAACGGATAATATGAAAAAAGAGGATTCTTTTATTGCTATTTGTTTACATACTTCTTTACTGGTAGTATTTGCTAAGATGCTCGACATTCCATGCGTGTGGAAGTACCCTGCTGGTCGCGTCTTTTAATCGGTACACCCCAGATCTTACTCGGTCTTCCACTTCATAAGACCCTTCCCAGCTCGGCCATAGTTTTCCCTCTCGGGGATCCTTAGTGGCGAGAGAGACTTTTTGGAGGACCAAGTCCCCTATTCTGAACTCTCTCTTTCTAACGTTGTTGTCATAGTATTTCTTCATTCTCTACTGGTAGGCTACTGTTCTGAGAGCTAAGGCCTCTCGACTTTTGTCTATCTGATCCAAGCCTTCTCGAAGAGTTCGCTAATTCCTTTCTGTTGGGTACACTAAGGTGTTTGAACTTAGGTACAATCAACCCAAGGGGGGGGGGAATGGGTTGATGGCAAACTTTTCTTATTTTTCTCTTTTAAGACTTTCTTAAAACTCTTTTGATTGCTTTAAAGGTA
>JAUTBS010111480.1:0-12721 GCA_032361285.1 Aequorea victoria | reverse complement strand
ATACAGACCTCTAGGACATGCATATCTATTGTCATCACTTCCGCACACTCTGTATTATTATTGACATCATGTTATATAGATTATTGATATGATTGACATCTTTAATATGGGCTGTTGACCCAGTTGAAATAAAATAAAATATTTAATTACAGTGAATTGAATCTTAATTAAGCAAACAGTAGCTTAATTTGTTAAGGCTTTCTTGGTTTGTTGGGCCACAGGCCCATGAACCATGGCCGGTCACAATTTCCCAAAATGGGGCGTGACAACAACCTTCCCAATTCTACAACTTACTCAACTTCCAAAATGAAAATTTTATCTATTAGAACTTTCAACTCAATAAATAGATACACCCAGATTGCTAAGGTATCTTTCCTTGACCAAATCCACATTCTTAAACCAAAGCTCCGCTCATGAGAACTTCCTTTTCAAGCTCTTAAGCTCATAAAAATCATTAGGGTTATCATTCCAACCCAACCACACACTTGGAACAAAGTTCGATTCACTTACAACTTTTGCCTTGAGCTCTCAAGCTCATCCAGATAGATATGGCTTTCTCCCTATTCCAAACAACACACTCGCAACCAAGTTCTATTCATTAGAACATTCTCCTTAACCTGGTGACCTTACCCAGATTGCTAGGATTGTCTTCCAAATTTTTCAACACTCATAACCTAAAGTTCCATTCACTTAGAACATTTACCTTAACCAACTAGACTGACCTAAATTGCTAGGGCTATCTCACCCAATCCATCAACACACTTAGACTTCCAATTAGAACTAACGTTGTGTGTCATAGTATTTCCAATCAGATCTCCAAGTTGGTTAACCAAACATCAAAAGATAAGGGCAAGACCTCCCTAACAATAACCTTACTCTTAATGACTTAACACTCAATCCTATGGTCCACCACAGTACCAGATACAACTGAGTATACAGAACCTATAACCTAGAGTTCTGATACAAAAATGTGAGACCCACTCCCCTAAGGATGTTTTACCTATTTGGAGTAGTGCGACACAAGATCACCTTATCAAACACTTACGGGATACACAATCTCCAACAATCAAAATTAGATCCACTATAATTCTTTATACAAATTCATCTTCGATGACCTAATCCAGGTCTTATACTCACATCACACGTCCTCTAACCTCAATCGTAACATGGTGGACCGACCATCTACCCTGTAACAAGGTCTGTAATCACAACTAGTTACAAGAGAGTGGGGTTAGCATCATAATAAAAAGTATATTAACATAACACTAAGAAATCAAGAATAAGGATTTCAAACCATGTTCTCAAAATTAGAGTTCAAAATATCTTATTACACCACTAAGGCTTTCATTCTCAAAACTTCGTAAGATGTTTCACCATAACTTTCAATTAGATGATAGGCTTTAGAAGCTAATAGATCATGCTTTAAGGAGAACTGTACAACAGTTCTTTTTTGTCAAGAACACAGATGAATCTCATGCAAGGAGATTCATTTATATCATACGACTCACTAGCCCAACTCATAATATTTTATAAAAACTCTTTTACCTTCTCAACATATGGCCTTACATCTTATACTTTCATGGACAACACATACTCATAAGCACTTTTAGAAAACTCATTCATACACATGATAAGGGATTCATTTCAAAAAATATAATAGTAACACATGATTCATAGAGGTATTTAAAATCAAGAAAATATTTTCATAATATACAATCCATTATGATAATGCTAGTCACTCTCACCTGATGTTGACTAACGCAATGCCTACCTCTTTCAATACTGAGGCGGCATAACTTATTCCGCGGCTACACTATCAATGCCTAGGTTATATAACATGCTCAGGCATTAGTATTAACTCACTTCTAATAAGTGTATAGGTATGAGAATATCTTATATTATTTAGATGAACCTAAAGTGACTTAATTCTTTAAGTTTGGAACCTTCACCGTCATGGGTTCCTATAACCCAATCTCTTGCCCCTTGGTCTAAAGGACCAATTGAAATTTTATTATCTTAATCTCACTCTTATAAGTGTTAATAACATATTAGAGTTGCTAAGAACTCAATTTCTTAAGCTTAGATACTTAGTTCCACTTGGAACACTATTTGCTTTAAGTTTTTCCAATTTTGAGATTTTGCCACCCTATTGGAAATTCAACATAAAATTCTAACTGCCTCGCTAATTTTTGGAGGACATTGTTTTGAGTTATATTAAGGTGTTAAGCAACTTTTGCGTGAAGGACTCAACTCCGACATCCATCTCTAAATAGGTTGAATGATTTTTAAAGAAAATAAAGTCTATTTTAGGTCCCTATTTTGGATAATCTTAATTACTCAACATATGTCCAATGAAATTGCGTTTTATAAATTTTGGGTAAAACTAGACCAATAAAAATTTCTTTCCATATGTGTCTCATCTCTTGAGAATTTTTCTATATTTAATTAAAATTCTGCAAAGTGGCCTCTGAATCTGTCCCCTATGCACCCAAAATTTGAAAATTAGGGTTGTAGTATTAAATCATGTTCTTAAATCCCATAAAACATTAACCATGTTCTAGACATATTAACATAACCCAAACAATTCAAGAATTGGATTGTTTCTAGGGTTTGAACCTTCCTTCATATTTTAGTTCATGACACCCAAAAATAGAGTTTTAGAACTCTTCCACGATCTTAGTACTTTTTTCATTCTAGGTGCCTTCTGTCATCTTGTTTCTTACAATAAGTTCCATGAATGTCATTTATAAAAATATTTAAGAGGTGATTCAAGAACTTAAGAGGTTATATTCAAGAGTTACTAACTTTTAATGAAGTCCAATGTAAGAGGTCCTCCTTTGGTCATTCTTTCTTCTTCTTCTTTCTTCATCTTTTTTCTTCTTCTTCTTATTCTCACCATCTCTCTCTTTCTGATCCCTCCATCGAAAATTTTTCAAAGGGAAGAATGAAATTAAGCCTTCTTTTTATAGGTATGAGATTAGTGATGAAATTCTACTTTTACCCATCATTTAGTTTCAATCTAATCATGGTTTGTCCATTTAGTCCCCTTAGTTTAGTTCAACTCTAACTAAACTTGGGCTCCAAGAATGTTTATGTCACACCCACTCCCCAGAGAATTTTAACTTGCTCGGAGTGGTGCGACACATGCTCACCTAATTAAAATTAATTTAATTGGTTAAGGAGTGCACTTCGCATCACCCATAAATCATTCTTGCAAGATAGATTAATTATTTGTTATGACCAAAGTCCATAAACTACTAAAGAATACTCCATCCCTAAATAAAAAATATATATAAGTTTGTTCCAGGGGATACTCAATCCCCAACCACACAAACACAAGCATTTTTTATCGTCTCTCGATCATAACAACAGGTCTTCTTCCAAAAAAATCCTCCTCCTGGCACTAGGTGAACTGACTTCTGCCCGGTACTGATATCTGTAACCAAAAAGGTTACAGGAGAGTGGACTTAGTATTATAATAAAATGAGACATACAAAAACAACGTTTCGCAAAAAGATATGATGGAAAAGTAGTTTCACATACTGATAAGAGACATTCTCATGAACACGTGCATTCATACTTGAAATACTTTTATCAGCTTAAAATGAGTAGGCTCAATGCCAAAGTGTTATATTTTTTATAAGTATTTTATATAACACATAACTTTGAACACACGCTTTACAGTGCCCAAGTAGTCATTTACCTCATGACCGGGAGTTACGTCAGTACTGTAACCTCATTCACGGTGCACTTAATTAGAGTGGTAGGTGCAACTCACACCCATGGAGAAAAAAATCCATAAAGGCTATCATACACCCATAAAGGACAACATACACATATAAATGGAAAAAGGCATATATGCTATTATATACCCATGAAGGGCAAAAGTCATAAAAGCTATCATACACCCATGAAGGAAAACATACACGAGGATTTTATATGAAGAAATCGATAGCCAAATGTCAACAGAAAGGGATCTAAAAATTCGACGGGGACACAGACTGTTCGAAAATGGACTTGATTGGGAGAATCTATTTTCCTCAAAATTTGTCAAATGAAAATGAGGTTTATATTTTTTGGGTGAAACTAGACCCATATACATTTATTTCCATATATGCGTCATCTCTAGGGGATTGTTCTGGAATTAACTAAAATTCCTCAAAGTGGACTGCTTTTCTGCAACTCTGACGTAGAATGTTCAAAAATGGCATACAGGTTCTAAAACATATTATTGGATCCAACAAAAAATCATACATGCTCATAACATGCCAAACTAAATCTTTTAAAAATAGATTTTTATTTAGGCTTTGTTTGGGTAACAAAAATTTATGGGGTGAACATTATAGTCACTATTTTGTCATTTTTCAAAGGGGTCTCCTACTTCCATCATCTCCCTTCTCCATTGCACATGCAAGCATGGCTCCAAATCTTATTATTAACATTTTATATATCATTCTAGTTATTTATCTTGAGTTCTTCATAGGTCTTAAATGGATAGGACTTTGCTTTTGGTCTTCCTTCTTTCTTTTCTTCTTTCTTTCTTCCTTCACTTTTCTTTCTTTCGTCTCCTTCTCTTCTACCCTCCCATTCTCTCTCTATGCCGAGTGGTATGGTGGTGGTGTGGAAGTTTGGAAAAGTGTTTCTAAGTGTTGGGAGAAGGAACCTTTTTATAGGCAAAATTTAAAGGTGAAAAGACTATTTTACCCTTCATTTAACTTAATCTTGGTTCCTATTTAACTCAACCAACCTTCTAACTAGGGCTTGTTCTCATTGGCTAGGTTAAATCCCAACCATGGTTACCTTGAGTCATCATTACTTTGGAAGAACTTTCTTCCATAGTCTTTTCAAAAGACTTTTGAATTTTCTTTTCTTTTTCTTTTTATTTATGAATATTAGTCCCATCACTCTCCTCTCCTCACATTAGTCTTCCATGAATAGTAAGAGAAAGAGAATTGAAGACTTTATGGGTTAGAAAACCCATTTTTACAAGCAAGTCCCATGCTTTTATGTTTTCTCTTCTTTTTTTTAAACATGAAAAAAGTTAAATCACTCCCACTCTCTTAGGGGGATCCGGCCAAACTGCCCCTATATATATGTGTATATTTCATTTTTATATTAATTATTGTAAAAGAGAAAGAATTAAATTTGGGCTTTCTTTATTAAAATTTTTATTTTTGGGCCATAACTCAATTTGGTCATTCATCTCAAATCTTTGGGCTTAAAATGAAAGTATTAGGCCTATTTATATCTATATTTTGGTTTTACCAATTCTCTTGGCCCATAGTCCCAAATAAATCATCTTTTGGACCTTAATTAAAATTAGGCCTCATTGAGCTTGTTTTTAATTATTACTTCTTTGAGTTTCCCTTAACTTAATCTTAATTTTACTTATTTAGCCCTTCTTCCAAGTTCTCATAATATTTTAGGCATTAGCTTAAGTTTTCATAAGTGTTTCATCATTTGACCCATTTTAATTTTCATGTTTTGGTCTAGGTTAAAAGTCGCGCCAAAACTTGTTTCTTAGACTTTCATCATTTTACTTGGCTTCTATTTAATGGTTTGGGCCTTTGTTAATCTTTTGAACCAAAACTCATGAGCTTACTTAGGCCCTACTTGAGTTCTCTTACTAAGCCCATTTGAATTATTAACTTGGGATTCCAAACGGATCCTATACTTGGTTCACATGTCTTCCGCTTAAACTTGATTCTTAAGAAAGGTTACTTAAAAAAACTTATCTCTTAAATCATAGTAAAATGTAATCTAGTTTTTAAGATTATGGGGTGTTACATTCTGCCATCCGTAGAGAAATTACGTCCCGAAATTTGAACGTACCCGATACTCCTTAGGAAAAGTTCTTCAATGCCTTATCTTTTCATTTCTCCAAATCCTTCATCATACTTCTTCATATATAGGTGTAGTATCAAACTCCAAGGATTTTAGTATTTTACCCCACTTATTCTTTCTTTTTATAGACTAGTGACATAGATGTATCAATTCTAAATTACACAAATATTTTGTTGAAATAAAATGTACATTTTCCTTCATTTCCCTTGTCTTGCCTTGAAATAGTTGATCCATAGTCCATGGTCTTCTTGCTCTCAATTGATGATGCTGCAGGAAATCCTTGTTGTGCACATTGCGTAACTATGTGCCTTGGTTCTCCGCATCGATAATAGACTATTCTTCTATTCAACTTTGGGCAGTCTTTTATGAAATAGTATATGGCTCCACATCGAAAACAACTTGAACTTTTTCTATTCATGTTTCCACTATGCATCCCTTTACTTTTGTGTCCCAAAATGTTAGCTACTGACTGGTAACTCTGACTATGAGAAACTTGCATCTTATGAGCATTTTTCTTAGAGTTGTTCCTCTTATTTACATCCTCAAAAGAACTGTCAAACTTACGCTTCTTGAATTGTTCTCATTTATTAGTTGCTTCATTTACGTCATTCTCTACCATTCTTGCGTTATTTACTAGACTCGCGTAACTACTGATCTCTAAGACTATCAACCTAGTCCTGATTGAGTAGTCTAACCCTTTCTAAAACCTTCTACACTTAGTCTTCTCATCTTGGACTAACTGTTGTGCGTATAGTGACAACTCTGTGAACTTTATCTCATATTCAGCTACGCTTATCTTTTCCTGAGTCAAGTCAATGAACTCTTGCTCTTTCACGTACTTATGCAACACTGGCTTGTATTATTCGTCAAATGCATTTGAGAATCGTTCCCACGTGACCTCTTGTGGTGTAAGGGGTTCTGCGTTGGATATAGGCATCTTCATCAGCTTCCCTGTTGCTTCCCACTAGTTGTAGGTTTCTCCTCGAAACATGAAAATGATGAGATTAACTCGGTTTCTTTTGTCTATTCCTAGCCTATAAAGAATGCATACTGCATCATTCAGTCAATTCTCGATTTCTATGTGATCGGTGGTCCCATTAAACTCTTTAGCTCTTAGATCCTTGAATTATTTTGCAAGGGAGTTGTCAACCTTTTCCACTTGTATACCAATCAACCTGGTATTCATTTCGGTCAGCCTTGCAATGGCTTCTAGAATTCTAAGAGTTTGATCTGGTTGATTTGGTTGTTTCATTTGCTGAGGTAATTCTTATTCCTCTGCATTCAATTGTTCAGGGGCGAATGACGCTTCATCAGAGTTCTTTATTTTCTACAGTGCAAAATAGAATTGTTATAACTTCAGGTTCAACCTCTAAGACCTACTTATGACTATACAGAACTTATATTCCTTCACAAGGATTCATGATTAGGAGAATCTTTCCTAATCCCGAAACTTCCAAGACTCACAGGTATTACCCTAAGTCTAACAAGTCACCAAGACTTATAGTGTAGTTTTTCCCAATCTGATAACTCATTATGACTTCCAATAGAAACATACGCCTATAGAACGCAGTTCAAATTGGACTTCAAATGCAGTCAAACAGACGTTCAAAGACAAAGGTACGACACCCCACATTCCTACAACTTATGTCCACCATAGTGCCAGACTCAACTGTGTTTACAAAATCTATAACCTAGAGCTCTCATACGAAAATATCACACCCACTCACTCGAGGATATTTAACCTGCTCAGAGTGGTGCGACATAGGCTGACCTAATTAAAATTAATTTAATTAGTTAAGGGGTGCACTTCGCATCACTGATAAATCATTCTTGCAATACAGATTAATTATCTTCTAGGACCAAAGTCCATAGCCTACTAAAGGATACTCCATCCCTAAATCCAAAAAAAAAGTTTGTTCTAGGGGATACTCAATCCCGAACCACACAAACACAAGCATATTTTATCGTCTCTCGATCACAATAACCTGGTTAAGTATTACAACCCAAAATGAAAGTTAAACAAAAGGTCTTCTTCTAAAAGTCCTCCTCCTGGCACTAGGTGAACTGACCTCTACCCAGTACTGATATCTGTAACCAAAAAGGTTACAAGACAGTGTACTTAGTATTATAATGAAATGAGACATACAAAAACAACTTTTTGCAAAAAGATATGATTGAAAAGTAGTTTCACATACTGATAAGAGAAATTGTCATAAACACAGGCATTCATACTTAAAATACTTTTATCAACTGAAAATGAGTAGGCTCTGTGAGGAACCCTCTCGAAAAAATTGCCGCCCTCGTCCCTTTTTAAAAACATTTAAAAACACACGTTCTCCGGGTTTTACTATTTTTGAAAGGAAAAAGCGGGGTTTTATGTTTTGAAAAGAGAGCCCCCAAAATGCGTCCGTGTTAAAGGCCGCACAATTGGAGTCACCACTTGATTTTTAATGGCAAACCAAGAAAACAAAACATTCAAGAAACTAGTCCTTCATTACCAGAGATAATGGTTTAGGAGCTAGTGTACAAAAAGGAAAGGTGTTAGGCACCCCTCTCGCCCAATCCGAAGACTGGCCTCTACTTAACCGTTTCTTTTGTTCTTATCTTAAATTTATCAAACACAACATGTACACAAGGGGGGTTGAAGAGATATCATACAAAAGCAAGAAAGAAAACAAAACTCAACCTAAAAGTAAGGTTTTCTATGCATAAATACACTTAATTGCATGTCAAATGGAGAAATGACAATATATCAGTGCAATTTACACATAAAAAAGCATACTGTTAAACACAAAAAGATGTAGAAAAGCTACTGGAAGCCACTGGTTTTTATAGAGGTGGTGCACACCACCTCTCAACCTTGCACGCGCCATCTAGACATGGCGCATGCCAGTTTTGGACACTCTGGCAAAGTGAGCTCAACACTGGGAGGACCAAAAGAGACTATTATTTTAAGAAAACAGTGTGCTTGTGTAAAAAAAAAGTGTTTTTATAAAAGGAGAAAAGAAAGAAAATGAAGCATTTCACATAGAATCTTGAACACATTGTCTAAATCCTACATTTTATGCATTTTTACATAATTAAGAAAGTTAAGCTACGACTTAACATGCTTTTCTATGAAAGGGGAAAACATGCTCGTAGAGAAAATAAAAATGGAACTGGGGAGAATGAGGCTAAAGACCTCTTTCTCCGCCTTTACCGAATAGAAATAAGGTAAGATAAGAAAATAGATGAAAAAGATGAAGGCTTACCGTATGTTTCGGACGAAAACGTGAGTTTTGAGCTATCCGATAGCTCGCTCAAAAGCAGCGCGTCTTATCACAGGAAGTCTTCCATGTAACGTTCGAGTCTTCAGAACCGGTTTGTGTATTGGTTGGGTATTGGTTTCATTCAATTTAGTTCTTAATTTAGTAGCATGTCAGATCCTTTCTCAGGTTTATGATTCGTCAGAGTTTTCACTATTTTGGTTCGGGGGTCAATTGGGCAGAAGCTTCTTCTCAAAGGTAGCGCGCACTAGGGTTCAAGTGGCGTGCGCCATGTAGGTTGTGGTGTGCGCCAAGTTGGAGGTGGCTTAGGGCACCTTACCTTGGCATGGCTTGGGGCCTTTGAAGGTAAGTGGCGTGCACCACTTCCTCCTTTGAAGGTAACTGGCATGTACCACTTGGAAGGTGGTGTGAGCCTGGTTGGGAGGCTGAACCGATGGCTGCTTTTGTATTTTGAGTGTTTTAGGGTGTTTAGGGGTGTTCCTTAGACTCTAGGACTTGAACGGAGTTTCTTTTGGCGCGAATTACGAATTAACTCATCATCGAGAGCAAACCGGATAAGTCTATATATTGATTAGTCAAAATTAGGGTGTCTACAGTTGTCCCTCTTTGATAGAACTCTCACCGCAACGTGTGGGTGAGTGAATGTCAAAGTCTTATAGACAGTCCCTTTTGACTAGACTGTTTTTAGGCTAAAAACCAAAAAAAAATGTGCAAAGCAAAACGGTCATGCTTGAGTTTATATTAAGCTGCCTACGTACCTTGTTTGAAAGGATCAGACTAGCATAGTTTATGGAGACAAAGAAAATGATGCAGAGATAATAAAGGTTAAAGACCTAGTCGTTACCTCACAAAGCTATGGAATAAAACAAGTTTAAGGTCACGGGGACGAAAAACAAAAGAAGTAAACTAGTTTAAGGTCATGAAGGACCTATTTATTCAGTTTAAGGTTGTGTAGGACCACCTGTTATCCTTTTAAGGTTATGAGTGGACCAATTTATCCTTTTAATATCATGAATGGACCAATTTGGTCAATTTAAGGTCCTGGTCGGACTAATTTATTCTTTTAAGGTTGTGAATGGACCAATTTGGTTAATTTATTCTTTATCACCGCGTCTCCTTTACTGTGTAAGTCAGTCTTGTACCGCATCCCCCCTCAAACCGAGTCAGTTGGTCAAGGTGTAAGTCAGCTTTGTCTCACATTCTTCACCATTCAAGCTCAGGCTCGTCAGTTAAGCTGGTATCGCCCCGCAAATAGAGTCAGTTGGTCAAGGTGTAAGTTAGCTTTATCTTGTATCCTTCTCCGTTCGAGCTCAGGCTTGTCGGTTAAGCCGGTATTGCCGCACAAATCGAGTCAGTTGGTTAAGGTGTAAGTCTGCTTTGTCTCCCATCCTTCACCATTCGAGCTCATGCTCATTGGTTAAGCCTGTATTGCCCTGCAAATTGATTTAGTTAGTCAAGGTGTAAGTTATCTTTGTCTCGCATCCTTTGCCGTTCGAGCTTAGGCTCGTCGGTTAAGCCAGTATTGCCCCTCAAATTGAGTTAGTTGGTTAAGGTATAAGTTGGCTTTATCTCACATCCTTCGCCATTTGAGCTCAGACTCATCGGTTAAGCTAGTATCACCCTGCAAATTGAGTCATTTAGTCAAGGTATAAGTCGGCCTTGTCTCGCATCCTTCACCATTCCAGCTCAGGCCCTTCGGTATCATCATGCAACACGACTTCCCTTGCCGTATGAGCTTAGTTTTTCATCAAAAAGGTCACGCTTCGTCTCCACTCCCCTTTGCTTTCTAACCGTAGAGATTCAGAGTCTCGACGAATATGCTGGTCTTTGGTACCGCACCCTTTCTTTTGTTTCTAAATCCGTAGAGAGCTGAGTCTCGATGGAAAGCTGGGCTGCAAAGCTCGCACCTTTCTCACCGCTTGGCAAAAAGTTTTTTTCCCTTTGGTTACTCTTCTGAAACCTGCCCTTTTATGTTTAGCCGTAGAGATTCAGAGTCTCGACGGAAAGCTGGGCTTCCCGCACTATTTCTTTTGTTTCCATAGCTGTAGAGAGATAAGTCTCGCTGGGCTCCTCTGGAAAACCCTTTTTTGTTGGCCGTAGAGATTCAGAGTCTCGACAGATAGGCCGGTGTCATCCTGTGCTCGTATCTTTTCCTTTTTTCTTCGCACGTAGAGACTCAGCCTTCTGAGACTAGACGGAGTGGGTAGGTCGGTATCATCCCACATCCTCGGTTTTTTGTCTTCCGTTTGAGATTTAGAGTCTCAGCGGCCAAGCTAGGCTCCTCTCGCAAGCTTTTTTTCCATTGTCCGTAGAGATACGTCTCGACGGATATGCCGTTGTCGTCCCATTCCCATATTTTTTCCCTTTTTTCTTTGGCTATAGAGACTCATCCTTGTGAGACTCGATGGAGAGGGCAAGTCGGTATTTTCCCGCACCCTTGGTTTTTTATCTGTCATTTGAGACTCCGGTCTCAGACGAAAAGTCAAGCTCTGCTCGCAAACCTTTTCTTCTTTCTACCATTTAAGATTCCAGTCTCAATGGAAAACCGAGACCCACCTACACCTTTCTTGTACCATATCCGGTATCTTCATGAACCTAAGGCGTCGAGGCAGTTCTGACGCTCTTCTAAGCCTGGGTTTTTCTTGCTACCCCTTCTTAGATCTAGAGATGAAGCATCTCGATGTCCTTTTTTTTTAAGCCGGGTTCTATCACCCGCACCCTTTGTTTCACTCGCTTGGAATTTTCTGAAGAAATCTTGAGTGCCTTTATTGTCAAGCTGTCAATCCGAGGCTCCACGATTCTTTTTCATTTTAAGTCGGGTATCATCACCCGCAACCATTTTTTGCTCTTTTTTAGGGCTCTTACGCACTTCTTCGTCGCGTCTTCGTTACCCATCTTGTTTCTTGCATTTAAAATTATTTTTCTGTCTCATTTTCTCATAGGACCGTCTAAAGCTGTAATGTCTTACGAGCTGATTTATTTCCCATCTCTTCTTCTATCTATCAGGGTTTATCATTGCTTCTTCAATCTCTAATATTAGGTCCACTTGGATTCGGTTACCAAGCCGAAGAATTAAAAGATCAAGCTCCTGTCTGGAAAACATGATGGCACGAGATGGTGATACGAATGTTGCATTGATCCGAACTCTGTCGGAGATGCAGCGAGCTTTGGAAGGAATAATGCTCACGCTCCAAGAACAGACCCAGGCCTAGGTTCAATGTCAAGCAGAGATCCGGGCCCTACAACTGAATCAGGTTTTGAGAAATCAACGGGATAAAGTAGTCAACAACCAACTCTAGGAGGATGAACAGTACGACACAGATCCCCTAGGAAATAGACCCACTGTTGTTATTTTCAACGATGTTCTGCCAACTGCTGCTATTGTTGCTCTGCCAGCTACCACTGCTACCACTGTTGCAATAGACCCGGCCTTGGCCCCGAAAGCCTTACTATCTGATAAGATTGACAGGTTAGAGAAGGTGTTGAGGAAAGCTAGAGGAGTCGATGAATACATGCTTGACGTTGAAGTACTCTGTCTTGTTGACCCAAGGTTATTCAATCATACCATATCCTTGATTTTGACTTATAACAACATTGATTTTAAGTTACTA
>JAUTBS010111369.1:0-12723 GCA_032361285.1 Aequorea victoria | reverse complement strand
GTCAACCCAAAGGTAAATAGTCTCGGAATAGGCGACTATAAGTCGACTCAAAGGTCTGTGAGTCGACTCAAGTCTCTTAGGTGGCCATGAGTCAACACCACAGAGGCTGTGAGTCGACCCAAGCCTCTCAGGTCACCATGGGTCGATGTAGAGTCGACCCAAAGGCATGTCAAGGCACTATGAGTCAACCCAGAAGGGGGTGAGTTGACTCAAGGGTAGAACAAGGTACTGTGAGTCGACCCAAAATGCTGGTGAGTCGACTCAAAAGGGTATGGGCCACGACATAGGCATTGAGTCAATCCAAAGGGGTTGTGAGCTGACCCAAGAGGTAATGAGTCGACCCAAAAGCCAAGGAAGAGGTTCATGGGTTGACTCAAATGGTCCATGAGTCGACCCTAGGCAGCAGGCTGGCAACAGCCGAGGGCAAAGTCTCGTGAGTTGACCCACACTCCACGTGAGTCAACTCACTGGCAACGGACATGGGTCGACTCAACCTCACAATGAGTTGACCCAAGACTTCAGTCCTAGGATTTTCATGGTTGAAATCCCTATACCAAGGGTCTTTTGATTCCTTTTTCTTTATGGTTTCTTATTCTTATACATTTTATCATATTCTCGTGTGATATACATACATATACATATCCGATTGCATGATATTTTTATACATGGATTGACTTGTTATATTCATCATTGTTATGTATATATATACATCACTGTTATATATATATCATTCCATATATCAAAGGTTATATCACTGGTTTTCTTTCCTTCACGTGATATATTCATATATATTTATAGGCATGATTTAATTAAAAATTTAAGCTTTTAAGTTGAGAATAACCAACTAATAAACTAGGTGATATATATATATATGTATATATCTGTGTATAAACTAAAATAGAGTGTGTATCAGATGGTGATGATAATGATGGCAGTGCTGCGGTGGTAATACCAACGTCGGTGGTAGTGGTGCTCGGTGGTGGTGCTCTCGGTGATGGCTGCTGGGCAGCGGTGGTAGTTACAGAGAACAGTTGAGAGGGAGGGAGAGGGATTTTGCACAGAGGTAAATTCGAAAGAATTGAGAAGAATGGGTCCTTCTCGGAAGATGACTCTATTTTTAAAGGGATGGCAAGCAGAAATTCAGGAAACAGGTTCATGGATTCTCTCCCTATGATCCTATCTTCCTAATATTAAAATATGTCTTTTAAAGAACCCAACTGTCATCACAGCAATTACACAGATAAAGAGAACCCTTTTTTATTGGGTTTCCTATTTGGGTTTTATTCCTCCCTTTTTCAATAATAACACAATTTATTATTATATCATTTATCACATTAATTTTTTTAGAATCTTTTATTAACTTAATTAATTACACTTTTAATTAGTTAATTTATTTTAATTTAATTAATTTATTATTTCTTATATTAATAATTTATTTTCTATATATAAAAAATTTAAATACCAAATCTTACGGGTATGGTATAAGAGGTTGACTGCATGTCTCTTAGATTCGAGATTTGTTCGAGAGGGGGTGGATCGAACATTGTTCATTCAAAAGATTGAGAAAGATATTGTGATTGTACAACTCTACATCGATGATATCATCTTTGGGTCCACTTCCAACCAATTAGCTCATTATTTTGCTGAACAAATGAGTTATGAATTCGAGATGAGTATGGTTGGAGAATTGAACTATTTTCTTGGGCACCAAGTTAAACAATTGAAGGATTGAATATTCATTTCTCAATGAAATTATGCAAATGAGCTAGTCAAGAAGTTTAGTCTTGAAAATGGAAAATCCTCACAAACTCCAATGAGCACATCTCTGAAAATCTCCAAGTATCCTAAAGGAAAGTCTCTTGATTAGAAACTGTACAGGAACATGATTTCCAGTTTGCTATAGCTTATTACAAGTCATCCCGACATATCCTTTAGCGTTGAAGTTTATGTTAGATATCAGTCGTGCCCTAAGAAATCACATATTCAAGCTGTCAAACAAATAATCAAGTATGTGCAAGGGAGTTTGGGTTTAGGTTAATGGTATTCAATTGATACTGTAGACACCCCAATTCTGACTAAACTGAATATCAATCGGTTCCCATCAAGATTTTTTAATGATGAAATGTACATTAGTCATGCCAAAGGAGCTTCCACGCGAGTTCGAGAGTCCAAGGAGTACTTCTAATGCATCCGAAAACACCCTGAAACAACCCAAAATACTAAAAATACCCCTTGGTGGAACCACCCAGCGTTGCGCCACCTCTAAGTGGCGCATGCCACATCCATCCAGAAAACTACACGCCACCTCAAAACTCAATTACTAGTGCCGCACCACAACCTTTTCATGCCACTATCCAAAATCATGTCAAAGCCCAAAAATCCCTTTTACTCCTGGCGTGCGCCACCTCAAGTGGCGCACCTCCTTTCACATGGCGCATGCCAACTTGAGAGGAGACTTCGACACCAAGTCAGCTCCTCGCCCAAATTTGTATAAATAGAACCCCCACCTCAAAATGGACCCCCAATTCTGAGAGCGCCAAACCTCTGCAGAATTGAAACCCTATCCCGACTCCCGACTTATATTCAACTCGAACCTTTGCCAAACTAATAACTAAGTTTAAGCTAATTTTGAAACTTTACTAAAACGATCCATAATTCAGAATCCTTGGCATTGGAAGGACTCAAAAAGCTCGAAGACCACGTGGAAGGACTCCCGAAGGCATGTTGTACGTGAGAAAGAAGCTGCAGAAATTGCTTGAAACTTTACTTAGCTCACGGGATATACGGTAGGGTCCCTTTTCTCATCTTTTTCCATTGTTGTTCATCTTTCTCCTTTTTAAACTTCCTTTGTTTGGTAAAACGAGAGAAAGAGGTCGTTGGCCTCCTTTTCCCGAATTTTTTTTTATTTTATTTTTTGTCTAAGCATGTTTTCATCCATTAGAATCGTATATTAGCTTCTTTTCCATCTCCTGGTCTTTTTAATTTTAAGAATCGCATATAAAGTCTCCTTTTTCTTTTTCTTCTTCGTATATAAAAAATACATACACCCGAGGACACTATTTTCCTTAAAAATAGTAGCCCCTTTTAGATCTCTCGGTGTCGAGCTCACTGATCCATAGTGACGCGCGCCATCTCCAGGAGACCCGAAGGTGGCGCACTCCAGGTCCCAGTGGCGCACACCAGGTCATGAGGTGGCGGGCGCCACCTCTGTTTTAAGACCACCGGTGTCTAGTAGCCTCCTCTACCTATTTTTTTTACATGTTAGAATATTTGTTGGAATGCCTTCTTTTATATTTTTCTTTCTGTTATAAAAGCAGTTGCACACAAAAGTACACTATTTTCTAAAAAAAAGTAATGCTTTTTTGGGCCTCTGAATGACAAGCTCACTGATCCATAGTAACGCGCGCCATCTCCAGAGGACCCAAAAGTGGCGCAAGCCATGTTCCAGTGGCGCGCGCTAGGTTGGAGGTGGCGCACGCTACCTCGATTTAAAACCAGTGACTTTTTCCGCAATTTTATGTTTTGAACTGCATGCTTTTATATGCATCAACTGCACTGATATGCTGTCATGTCCCCTTTTGACATGTCTTTAAGTGTAACTATGTATAGAATGCTTTAGTTTTAGGTTAGGTCTTATTTTATTGTTTGCTTATTAGTGTTCTCTCTTTAACCCCATTTCTGTATGTGTTGCTTTTGATAAATTTAAGACAAGAACAAAATAAAATTGTTAAGTCGAGGCCGGTCTTTGGATCGGGCGAGAGGGGTACCTAACACCTTTCTCTTTCATACCCTAGCTCCTGAACCATTTTCTCTTGTAAGGACGGACTAGTTCCCTTGAAAGTTTTTAGTTTTTTGGTTTGTCTAAAAATCAAGTGGCAACTCCAATATCGTGCGTCCTTTAACACGGATGCATTTGGGGGGAAACTCCTCTTTCCTTTCTACTCGTGGTTTATTCCACACACACCCCTCATTTTGGCTGAGGGACAGAGGAGAAAAGGGAATAAAAAAGATGGCGGGTTCCTCACAGTGGCGACTCCACTAGGGAATATTTTTAAAAGTTATCCAAACTTGAAAAACGTTCCATTTATTCTTATCTTAAATTTATTATTAGTATTAGTATTGTATGCATTGGCTTTCCATCTTCTCTCTTTCCTTTTTCATTGGGTACTTTTCAAAAATAAAAAAAAATGGAGAAAATAAAATATGAAAAATGCTTACCTACACTTTACTTTGGCGGTTTACTATCTCGGAGCTATGTATGGGAAGTAGGCAAGCCTTCTGGCCGTATGCCCCTTTGGATACAGGCAAAAAGGGTCACTGCGAACTGTTTGACCTAGCCAGGTACTACTTGGTCGGGGAGGTATATTCTTGATTTCTATTCAGAAGGTACCCGATTACTGGACTACCAAGCCTTTTTACATGCATTTAATTAAGCTTAGAACTTTCCTTTTAGGACAAATACCCTTATAGGTTATGTGTTTTTATTTTTGTATTTGCTTTTGAGTAACTAGAGTAGCTCTTTTCTTTTTTTTCTTTCTTTTGAGCCGGGTTGCATCACCCGAGTTTTATTTTCTCTTTCCCGGGACCCTCCGTTAGTTTTCCTAGTTTTTACGCCGTTAGGCTGTTGCCTAACTTCTGTCATTTTGTTAAGCTAGGTTTTTTCACCCGAGTCTCGCTTTCTCTCTCCCGGGACCCTCCGTGGGTTTTCCCAATTTTTTAACGTCGTTAGGCCGTTGTCTAATCTCTGTTGTTTTCGTTTGTGTTCGGTTTCATCACCCGAGTCTCTCTTTCTCTCTCCCGAGACCCTCCGTGAGTTCTCTCGATTTTTGACGCCGTTAGGCCATTGCCTAACCTCTGTCGTTTTCTTTTTGAGCTGGGATTTATCATCCGAGGCTCACTTTATTTTTCCCAGGACCCTCCGTGGGTTGTCCCGAGTTTGACACCGTTAGGCCGTCGCCTAGCTTTTATCATTTTCTTTTTAAGCCTGGTTTTATCACCCAAGCCTCGCTTTCTCTTTCCCTGGACCCTCCGTGGATTGTCCTAGGTTTGACATCGTTAACTCGTCACCTAGCTTTCGTCATTTTCCTTTTGAGCCGGGTTTTATCACCCGAGCCTTGCTATCTCTTTCTTGGGACCCTCTGTGGGTTGTCCCGAGTTTGACACCATTAGGCCGTCGCCTAGCTTTCATCATTTTCTTTTTGAACCGGGTTTTATCACCTGAGGCTCGCTTTCTCTTTCCCGGGACCCTTCGTTGGTCATCTCGTGTCTTGACGTCGTTCGACTGTTTACCTAACCCCTTTCGTCGTTTCTTTGAGCTAGGGTTTCATAGACCCTTCACCATCTTTCCCTTTCGAGACCTCTCGAGGATGTCTCGAACCTTTGAGTCGTTAGATTTTGGACCCGACTTCTCTCTTTTGTGTCTAGAACTGGGTCTCATTCAACTAGTGCCTTGTTCTTTTTGTTCTGGGATGCCTTCGAGGTTATCCCAAACTTTTGTAGACGTTGGGCCGTTAACCCAACCTCTTCTTTTTTGTAAGAGCCGGGTTTTCACTAACCCATACATCTTTCTTTCTGGGACCCTTCGGTTGTCATCTCGAGTCTCTTAGTCATTAGGCCAAGGCCTAGTCAAAATCTTGGTTAGGTCCTGCACATTCTCCCTTTGTGTTCAGATCACCCAGAAATCCCTGAGTTCCAAGTTCCTTGTCCATCGAGCCACGGCTCGATGTTTCCCGATGATGGTCCTCTATTTTCTTATTTTCTAAAGGCAGAAAAATTGATAGTGTAAGTCGGTCTTTGTCACCGCATCTCCTTCACTGTGTAAGGTTGTCTTTGTCACCTCATCCCCCCTTTTATAGAGTCAGTTATGTCAAGGCATAAGTCGGCTTTGTCCCGCATCCTTAGTCGTTCGAGCTCCGGCTCGTCGACTTAAGTCGGTATCGCCCCGCAACACGACCTCCCTTGCCACCCGAATTTGCCCTCGCACGGAAAGGTTGCGCTTCGTCTCCCCTCCCCTTTTCTTTTAAGCATAGAGATTTAGAGTCTCGACAGAAGTCGGGTCCATCCTGCAACCTTTCTTTTTCTCTATATCCGTAGAGAGATAAGTCTCAACAGAATGCCGCGCTACCAAGCCGCACCCTTCTAGCCACTTGGCTAAAAGTCTTTTTTCCCTTTGGCTACTCTTCCGAAGCCTTCCCTTTTTTTTTCTATATGTAGCGATTCAGAGTTTCGACGGAAGCCGGGGTTTCCCATAACCTTTTTTTTGTTTTATCCGTAGAGAGATAAGTCTTGACAGAACCCGGGCTCTTCCCGCAAACCTTTTTTTTCGTTGGCCGTAAAGATTCAGAGTCTCGACGAATTGGCCGGTGTCGTCCCGTGCCCGTATTTTTTCTTTTTTCTTCACCCGTAGAGACTCAACCTTCTGGGACTCAACGTAGAGGGCGGGTCGGCATCGTCCCACACCTTTGGTATTTTTGTCTGCCATTTTGAGATTTAGGGTCTCAAGCGGAAAGCCGGGCTCCTCTCGCAAAATCTTTTTTTCTTTGGTCGTAGAGATACGTCTTAACGGATAGGCCGGTATCATCCCGTGCTCGTATTTTTTCTTTGTTCTTCGCCCGCAAAGCCTCAACTTTCTGGGACTCATCGGAGAGGGCAAACACCCTTCGTATTTTAGTCTGCCGTTTGAGACTCCGATCTCAGATGGAAAGCCGGGTCTGTGCCGTAAACCTTTTTTTTAGTCTGTCGTTTGAGACTCCAATCTTAGACGAAAAGCTGGGTCTGTCCCGCAAACCTTTTTTAGTCTGCCGTTTGAGACTCCGATCTCAGATAGAAAGCCGAGTCCGTTCCACAAATATTTTTTAGTCTACCGTTTGAGACTACGGTCTCAAATGGAAAGCCGGGTCCATCCCACAAACTTCTTTTTTTAGTCTGCCATTTGAGACTCCGGTCTTAGACAGAAAGCCAGGTTCATCCCGCAAACCTTTTTTAGTCTGTCATTTAAAACTTCGGTCTTAGACGAAAAGCCGGGTTTGTCCCGCAAACCTTTTTTAGTCTGCCGTTTGAGACTCTGGTCTCAGACGAAAAGCTGGGTCCGTCCCGCAAACCTTTTTTTAGTCTTCCGTTTGAGACTCCGGTCTCAGACAGAAAGCCGAGTTCGTCCTGTAATTTTCTTCATACCATATCCGGGATGTTCACAAATCTCGAGGCATTAAGGTAGTTTCAACGCTCTTCTAAGCTGAGTTTTCCCCGCAACCCCTTCTTAGGTCTAGAGATCCAGCATATCTATGACATTTTTGTTTTAAGCCGGGTTCTATCACCCGAACCCATTGTTTCTCTCGCTCAGGATTTTCCAAAAACATCTTGAGTTCCTTTATCATTGAGCTGTCAAGCCGAGGCTCCACGATTCTTTTTTCTGTTTAAGCCAGGTATCATCACCTACAACCTTTTTGTTCTTTTTTGGGGTTTCTACGCACTCCTTTGTCAGGTCTTGGTTACCCGTCTCATGCCTCGCTATTCAGCGTTATTGTTCTCTTTCGTTCTTCTCATAGGATCGTCTAAAGTTATAATGTCTTACTAGCTGATTCGTTCCCTCTCTTCTTCTAACTATTAGGGTATCATTGCTTCTTCAAGCTCTGATGCTACGCGCACTTGGATTCGGTTACCAAGCGGAAGGCTCAAAATATCATATTTTAATCCAGAGAATATAATGGCAGGAGATGGCGAGATGAACGCTACGTTGATCCGAACTCTGTCAGAGATGCAGCGAGCTCTAGAAGGCATGACCCTCACGCTCCAGGAACAAACCCAGGCCCAGGTCCAATGTCAAGCAAAAATCTGGGCCCTACAGCTGAATCAGGTTCCAAGAAATCCACGGGACGAGGTAGCCAACAACCAGCTCCAGGAGGATGAACAGTACAATAGAGATCTCTTAGGGAATAGACCCGCTGCTGTTATCATTGATGATGTTCATCCAGCTGATAATGTTGCTCGCCAGTTGCCGCTACTACTGCTGCTACTACTACTACTGCTGTTATAAACTTGGCCTTATCCCGAGAAACCTTACTGTCTGATAAGATAGAGAAGTGTAAAAAGGTGTTGAGGAAAGCTAGATGAGTCGACGAGTACATGCTCGACGTTGAGGGACTCTATTTATTTCCTGATGCAAAACTGCCCGAGAAATTTAAGATGCCAGACATGAAAAAATTTGACGATACTGGAGATCTTAAGATCCACCTATGGATGTATGTCAGTACACTATCTCCCATAGGCATCAACGATTAGCTGAAAGTGCAACTCTTCCATCGGTCCCTCTCAGGGTCCGCTCAACGTTGGTTTCTAACTTTGAAAGCCACCCGAACCAGAACTTAGGAAGACATCGCTACTGCATTTGTCGGGTAGTACAATTACAATGTCCAGCTGGACGTGACCATAAGGGAGTTAGAAACCACTAAACCGAACCCCCGGTAAGCTTTTGTTGACTTCCTAACCCATTGGAGGGATAAAGCAGCTAAGATGACCAACCAGCCTACAGAGAAAGAACAAGTCCAGACGGTAGTAAAGAACTTGCAGTGGCAGTTTATAAAGTACCTCATCACTCAGCCGCTCATGACTTTTGAGCAATTTTTTGATACGGGAATCCAGATTGAGGATGCCCTCCAGTTGGGAGAAATTGAGAGAATAGAGGTCAGAATGGAAGTCAAGACTGAGGCAGGTACAAGTCAGCAGAGAACCTGAAAGCCTTATTAGGGTCAGCCTTTTCAGGGGCAGAACTATCAGGATTAGAGCAGTTACCCGACCAACCAGGCTAACCCGAACCCTCCTAACAATAACTTGCCGAGGGTATTAGAAGGAAACCTTCTTAACCATCAGCCATATAATCCCCAGTCATACAACCCTCATCCATTTAACCCCCAGTCATTTAACCCTCAGCTAAGGCCGTTCAGGCCACAATCTGCATTCCCACTAGTCCGGAGAGTATTAAATGAACTCAGTAATTTACTTTCTGTGCTATACCCGAGGTTGTTGGAAAAAGGGCACTTGATCCCCCTCGTACCAACACATATTTCGAATCCACCTCCTGCTAGTTTCAACCCTACAGCATACTGTGAATATCATCAGATGCCTTGGTATTCCATCCAGTACTGTATGAAGTTTCGGCATAAGATTCAAGATTTGATTGATAACAAGGTGATCCCGCCCCCAACGGTGGCTAAGCTTAATGTTACCACCAATCCACTGCTGAATCATTTAAACCCACTCCCTCGGAATATAAATCATATCCACACAATTTCACCTTGCTATGATCCCAGCATCTATATCTGCCCGGAAGGCACCGTCCGACCAAGTCCACCTCTCCTAGAAGGGAACTTTTTATGCTCCTTAGATGCAGAAGGAACTCTATATGTTGAAGAGAATGACTTGGAAGAGCTTGAAGATGCACAAGAAATGATTGAGGAATGGGACAACATGGCAACAAATGATAAGGTACACATGGAGTTTGCCTTCTATGACCCCGACATAGATGTTGGAATTGACGGATGGATGTCGTTAGACGAATCAGAGAAAGTATACACAGATGACGAGTTTAACGGAAGCGAGGAGTGGAAGAACCCCAATGATGACAACCTCTCTATTTCTGGCACCCTACCAGATAATGATGTAGAAAAAACAAACACAACCAAACTGAAAAAGGAATCAAAAGGAAACTCAGGGAATACAGGATCAGGAATAGAAGATGGGATCAGGAATAGGATTCGGGATAAAAGTAGGGACAAAAATAGAGGCAGTGACAGAAGCAAGAGCCAAAATGGATGAAACAAAAATAGAGGTAACAGAGCTAGTAGCAATAAAACCAGAACTAAAAATAGAGGCAAAAATAGGGACAGGGACAGAGACGATAATAGCAGCAGGAATTAGAGAGGACTCGGGATCAGAACCCTGGAATGAGTCTGACTACAGGACTCAAACTAGGGCTGAGAAAAGCCGTAGTTCAGATATGCTAGGAACTATAGAAGAAGAAGAAAGAGCCAACAAAAAAGTCGACAATGCGATCAGAGTCGGGCCCACTAATATTAACATCGCCAAGAACAGGATCAGGAGTAAAGGTAAACAAAAGGCCAACCCAAATATTCCATCAGAAAAAGGAGAAAACCTATTAGACCTTCTTTTTATTGATGGCGATATTTGGGAATACTTAGGGCCCGATGATAGCTAAAAGGATGAAGAATTATAGGCAGTAGAATAGATAAACCGCCAAGAAGCAGAAAAGGAACAAAGCCCGCCCCCAGAGGAAAAATCAAAGGCCAGCACAGACCACCCAGCAACCGATACGGAGATAGAGAAAGTGGCAGGAAATGATTTATTGGGATTAGAAGGACTAGACTTGTAAACCCTGCTACTAATCATTGGGACAGTCTATGGAGCCCCGTATAAAGAGATTGAGCACTTGACCAGGAGCGGAAGACACTTCAAACCTGCCAACTTAGAGAGAGGCAAAGCTAGTCATCCCGCAACAAAAGCCAAAGAGGAAGATGATGCTATATTGAAGCAGCTCAAAAAGATCCAGGCTGGCCTAAGTATTTAGAGGCTACTGATGGCATCCCATAAACATAGGTAGGTCATGCTGAGGGCTTTAAGCAAAACCGATATCTCCAGTGATACCACTCCTGAACAGCTGGTAGGAATGGTTGCTCCTACTAAGCTGAAGAATGTCATTGCTTTCTCCGATAAAGATTTTCCCGCTGAAGGACATCTGCATAATAAGCTCCTACACATAATAGCAAAGTGCCTAGGAAAATAGGTACCTGTGGTTTTAATTGATAACGGGTCAGCATTAAATGTCTGCCTACTCAGAACTGTTCACTATCTCAGGCTAAGAGAGCAGGATTTTACTCCAAATACTCAAGGAGTACGAGCATATGACAACACCCGTAGAAATGTGCTGGGGGTAGTTAAGTTTGCTGTTACTATAGGACCCACCGATAGTGAGATCGAGTTTCACATTCTGGATGTGTCGGCCTCCTTCAATCTATTGTTAGGTCGACCATGGTTACATGATCCTAATGTACAAGCAATTTCATCCACTCTCCACCAGAAGGTTAAAATAATAAGGGATGGAGTTGTTCTGACTATATTTGGTGAATCAAGCATCCAGGCTATTGCCACTAACAACACCTCTTTGCTTGAAATACAGCACGGAGATGAAGATCTCACCCTGAGCAGTTTTGAATTTGATGAGACAACTGTTATCCAGACTTTGATGAACGGAGAGTAGTTGTACATAAAGCCTCAGGCGCTAATGATGATGGAAAAAATATCGTACTTCTGAGGCCTAGGGCTTGGAAAAAGTCAACAAGGTAGAGAACGGATACAGAATCTTGTTAAAGAAAAGTCGGAAGCACAAAGGAAGGCATGCGCCAAGAGAACCGATACAGAATACCTGGCTTCATTGCCAGCCTATGGGCCTCCAAATGGGCAGTATATCAAGGAAGATGAGACTTTTCTGTTCTGTGGATTTTTGAAACCATGGATCGATGAAGGGTCTGGGCTGAAAACACCTGGGCTGGAGATATTCTTCAAACACCAGTTGACGGATAGTGAGCCCGAGGAGGACAAGGTAGAAGATGAAGGCGTACCAGAGAAGGCACACGAAAAAGACTGGGCAGAAGACATGGAGGAATCCACGCTGGGGTCGCTCTTTGAGGAAACATCTCCTATACATACGGAAGAAGCCGCGAAAGAGATCGTCATGCTGGGCAGCGACGATCCAGTCGATTATTCCAGATTAATAATAAGCTAGCGTAACGTTGTAACAAAGAATTAGACCTATGAATATAATATTCTGGATGATGTAGATAGTGGGTCAAAGTTCGAGTCGGACTCGTCAACGTCTACAAAGTCAGAGTCTAGTGGTGAGTTTGTCGGGCATCCACCTATTGGGGTGTCTCGATCTTCTGTTACAACCAAATTCATATCAAAATCTATAACCCTCAATGATTATAATAATAATGTGGATGCCTTTTCTGGTTACCCTGCTGTACTTCCTTATGAATGTTTAATTACTGACTCCGACGATTTTGATGAGATTGTTCCCTCAGAGCTAAAACTTTTGATTGAAAAAGAAGAAGAAATGCACGCTAAACCTTTAATTGAAAAAACTTTTTCAATAAATTTGGGTATTGAGAAGGATCCACAAATGGTCTAGATCGGTTCCGCTTTATCAAATGAAGAATGTGGGCCATTAATTGAATTATTAAAGGAATTTAAAGACATCTTTGTATGGTCATATGTAGACATGCCTGGAATTGACGTAGTTATCGTCCAACACAAAATACCCCTCTACCACGATGTCAAACCTATAAAATAGAAGCTGAGACGTCTAAGACCAGATTGGGCCCTCCAAATCTATGTCTGTGGGCCACACATAAACGAGATGATGTTGGCCAAAAAGATCTTGCGGCAAGGCTATTTTTGGATGCCAATGGAAACGAACTGTGTCAGGTTCGTCAAAAGATGTCGCAAATGCCAAATCTATGCAAATCTAGTACATCTACCACTATTAGAACTATACAGCATGACTTCCCCTTGGCCATTCTCAGTCTGGGGAATAGACATCATCGGCAAGGTCATGCCAAAAGTTTCAAATGGACATGAATTCATCTTAGTAGCCATCGACTATTTCACAAAATGGGTCGAGGCTGCTTCTTTTTCAGTCCTAAAAGCTTCTCA
>JAUTBS010111258.1:0-12725 GCA_032361285.1 Aequorea victoria | reverse complement strand
TTTCTCATAATTTTGATTTGATCTCTCATACCCATCAAACAACTATTTGGCCCATGTCATTGTCCTCTTTTGGAAGATTTGGTAGCCAAAGAAGTCATCAAGTTGGAAAGACCTTTGATGGACAATTTTTGAGAATTAAAGAAAATAAAAATTATGGAAATTTCCTAGCCTATAAATAGATCACTTTTCTCATTCTTTCCAAATATTTTATTCTCGCCACTCCATCTCTAAGAATTCGGTAGACTAGAGGAGAAGGAGAAGAAAAAAAAGAAAAAATAAATAAGAAGAAAAAAAAGAAGAAGAAAGAAGAAGGAAGAAGAAGAAGGAAAAAAAGGAAAAGACATTAAAGCTAAGTCCTAATTCTTGGAGCAAAGAAGACCACCAAGTAAGTGATATTCAAGATCTTCATCTCCTAATATCACCTTCATACCCCAAATCCTCTCCAAGATAAAAGAAACATGGATAAAAATAGACAAAAATGAAGATAGCCTATGGAACCAAGAAGGTGTAGTTAGAACCTTATTCTAGGAAAGTTTTGAAATGACCAAAGATAAAGAAAAAATAATCTAGAAAGTGATTAAGAACCTTTTTATGAATGTATTATTTTCTTAGGATGTGTTTGGACAAGCCTTGGACATGTTAAAATAGGAGAAGTTGCTGGTTGCATGTTTTTTCGAAGAAATGACCAAAATAGAGTTATTTTTAAGACATTTCAGAACTTTTCGTGGGAACCAAACAATATCCGAATTAAAAATTGTTTCTAAAAAAGTCTCTTTAGGATGTCTTGAGTGTGTGTGATTTTGGGTTGGACCCAAAAATATATTTTTGAACCCCTTTGCCAATTTTGAAGTTTCTGTGACAGAGAGACAGAATATCAGTCCACTTTGAACCCTTGTAGATTATTCTATATAAATCCCCTTGAGATGATCCATATATCCAGAGAAATTTCAATGGGTATATTTTAATCTCCTTTTTACAGAACTCACTTTTGAATTGTAGTTTTCGAGATATATTGATTCTACCAAACAGACTCATTTTTCGACAGATTCTGTTGTACAATTTTTTGGATCCCTTTCTGTTCACAACCAATACTCGGTTTCTTCATGAAAAATTTAGATAACATCTTAATATATCTCTCTTTAATTGTTCAGAATTTTCCAGTGAGTGTGGATATTTTGAAAGTATTTTAAATATCTGTGACAGAATTTGGAAATGAAGTGAAATATGGTTTGATAAAGTTTTTAAGCAAACCTAAGTACCTAGACCTAAGTTAGGGATCTTGGAGACTATGAGGGTACCAAAAATGATTAAAAAAGATATATGTAAGAATAAAAATACTCCACTTGCATACCCACACCAACATGCATGTGTCACATTAGTTCACGTAGTTAAGTTTCTATCCGATCTATGTGTTAGGAAACCGAAGTTTTAGAGTGAACCGGAGGACGTGGCTCAAGGAAGAGCACTCGTCTTTGAGGTGGGTTTTCTTATCGTTAGTTTGGTATTATGAATGTGTGAATGGTTAAATTCCTTATGCTTTAATACTTTATGATTCAAGAAAATGAATGGTGGTTTTCCTTGTGAAAGAAAACTGTGTTTGCAAATTCAAGTTCTATGAAATGATCCCCGAACCTGTTTTAAAACTAGAACTCAATATCTTTATAAAATGATCCTTGAGAACATAGTAGAACATGAGAACTATGATAATACGAGTTACAGTGAAAGATAAGATTAATTGATGCGAAAAAGGAAACTAACTTATAAAGGTTATGAAAGTTTTATGAGATGATATATGAACAAATAATGCAGAACTTAAATGAAAATCCGGATAAAAGATTAATAGATATGATATGTGTATCACGACAGCCTTGATAATACATGGTAAGTGCCATGAGACTACATTCCAGGGTCCGTGCATGGAGCAGGTGTATGTCATTATAAATATTAAGTTATTAATTATGGCTCAATGCCTTGTTGTGATAAATGATGGTTGGGGGAACGCTCGAGCTCTATCCACTGAGTAGGCCGAGACATTCTCAGCTATACCACTGAGCATTGTTAAGTAGAACTGGCAAATTATCCTTAACCCTGTCCACTGAGTAGGCGGGATATTCGGGGGCGCAGTACTGTAACAACTCCTGGTTGGGAGGTTAGTACAACCCAAGGCTTTCTAAGAAAAATATGAGTAATAAATGGCTTATTAGGTTACCACTACTAAGTGGATGTGTGAAATAAAAAGACGTAATTATCATTACTAAGTGAATGAACGGAAATGATATTAGAAATCCTCTGTTGAGAGGTGGTTGTTGGAAATCCTCCACTGAGAGGCGATGATATTATGGTTATGAAAATTCCTCCACTGAGAGATGAATGATGACAAAATGAAAAATTATCTTTTATAAGATAATGAATGGAAGGATGATGAACAATGTTTTCCCAAAAGAAATAATGAAATGAAGATGAAAAGTAAAGAAAGATCAAAAATGGATTAAACCTTGAAAAACCCTCTTCTATGAGGTGATTTGTAAAAAGTTGACAACTTGAAACCTTTTATGAGAAAAGTTATGTTTTGTAAAAAGTTACCTTGCTTTCAAAGTGATGAAATATTTTCTTTCATTGTGCCATTTATAATGCTGTTGCTAGTGATTGGTGAGCACATGGATTATAGGTCACCCCCACACAGATCTTTGTAACAGGTACAGGCGAATGATGTGCGCGGTCAGGTCCACTGCAAGATTAGGATTGAGTCTGGGTCCATGGAGATATACTACACTTGGTATTTTATCTTGGTCTGTAAATTGAAATAGGAGATAGTGGCCGGAGTGCCCTCTTGTGATGTAAAGTTGTGTTATGTAAAAGAAGAAAAAAAAATGAAGGATTCCTTGTATGTTAATGCAATTTGAGTTGGAGTTGAAAGACGAGATGGTTTAGTTTTGTTTCCCTCGCGTCCCATGCCCGGTGCCTCGGGGCGGGGCGTGACAGTATTAGCTCTGCAGAATGCTCTAATTGTGTGCCAGAAGGAACTATCTCGCTTGAAAGGTGATAAGGAAGCTCCACCTAGTACCTGTAAATCTCCTAAAAATATATTTAACAGTTTGGTGAGTTATTGGTTCCGGGACTTGAGAGTTTTTGGTGTAAGATCGAAAAGTGCTTCAGAGATAATCCACTGTATGGGTATGAAGGTAAGGGGGATTCATTGTTATGTTGTGCTCATAGTTGTTAAAGGCGCGCATCGGGGCGCGCCTAAGCCCAAGGCACAAATAGGCGCAATTCATATGCCTCAAGTATAGTGAGGTGAGGTGAGTTTAATGAAGTGTCGCCTAAGCACGCCTCAAGGAAAGGCTCAAGGCGCATGCCTCTAGCTCCTCATTTATATCATTGATTTTTCTTGATACGATATGGGCCGTTTGATTTACGAAATTTGTTTAACTTCAAAAGTGAAGTTACACCCACTCAAAAATCTAAAAGTTAAAAATAAAGTCTTACTACCAAAGACGATTTGAAGAAACAAGTTCTTGTTCAAATCGACATGCGATATTGTTTGTTTTTGAATTCTAAGTTAGTTTCCAATTTCTCCTCTTCCTCCTTTTCTTATTCTTGTGCGAATTATGATTCATGACCTCTCTCTCTTTTTGATTTGCACCTATGCCGTGCTCTTCTCTCTCTATTTTTCCTCTCTATTTCTCTTTGCCTCGCTATCTCTTCTTACTCCCGCTCTCAGTTTCGCTCTTTCATTTTCTCTCTATTTTTTTTTCATTCTCTTTTGTTTCTTTCAAATTGAATTGATATTCAATTTGAATATCCTTTGATACCAAATTTGAACATTTGTACTTTTTTTCCTGATTATGATATACTTGCAAGTCTTGCATGCGATTGTAGATTTCGGATTAGATATTAACAAATTCTTTTGGTGGTGGAATGTTGGGCAAAAGTACATATTTTATGTATATTTGATTTTTTTTAAATTTTATTATTTAGTACTTGTCTAATCAAAAAGTGTTGATGATTTAACATTTGGTAGAATTTTTTTATAACTTTTGGAATAGTAGATGCTTCTTAAGCATTTTTGTCTTAGTGTTTATAACATGCAAATTTAAATTTGCCTATGTTGAATTTTGAACTAATTGTCTATGATAATTTGCTATTTTGCTATCTTTCCGACAACGTGCGCCTCGCTTCAATAAATCCCGCACCTCGCCTCACGCCTAGGCTCCAAGAGACGTTTAGCGCCTTAGTGCCTATCGTCTTTAATAACCATGGTTGTGCTGATTTGTTCTTGTCGGCAAGCCCTTTGGTGGGATTAATTCTCGTTTGTTTTCCCTTGCAATGATCTTGGCGAGCAGGGAGTTTATTCCCTTTGCCCCTTTATTTCTAGGTTCCTTGTACTATCAGCTGGAGGCTCTAGTGGAATAGAACGTTCCCTTGGGCGTTGTGAATACTGCCTACTCACTTTGTTTCTCCGTATATTTTTTATACGAGCGCTTCCCTCGACTGGCCCTGACACCCAAGATGTTTAGCAGTGGTAAGAAGAGGGATGGTCTTGAGTGTCATTTAGCTAGATGGTTTGAATTTGTCACTGTAGTTTGACCACTATGATAAATCGAGATGTTGATTTTGTTTCTCGACCATATTTGAATTTGGTTGAAGGGGTGGAGGAGGTTGTGAATGGTCTTCTGATATTTGAGAATTCTAAATGTGTATGCTTTATGTCGAAATTCATTTGCTTGAACTGATGCTTGCGTTTTTGGCGCGATCTTGATGGCTCCTGGCTGGATTTCTGCTTTGACTGGGGAAAGAGGCCTAACCATGATGTCATATAACACCATTCGGATGTCTCCACAGTTTGGCTTTGACCAGGGTTCTCATCATCCTTTCCTTCCACCTCATTCTCGAGTTGCCTATCAATCCTTTCACTTTAGTGAGTGCAGACAGACGACCACGGAGTCGTGAGAAAGAACTCGGGAATGTGCTATCTAAGCAGATATGTGCGCGGCTTTGCAACTTGCCAAGAGACAAAGATTAAGATAGTGAAAGCAATGGGCAACCATAAATCAGTTTTGAAAGTAGTTTAGGCATCAAGGAGGAGGCCGTCGAGGCCATCGATGCTGGTGATGATGATGCGGGGAAGGCCGTTGGTGCGGAGGAAGGTGTTGATTTAGATGATATCGACGTGTCATCCCCTCTTCTAGTTGAAGATAGATTTGCTGGTCATTCGTCTGAGGTGATAACTGCTACTCATGAAGATGAGTTATTGGCTCTGGGCAGGATATAGTTGCTGCTGGTAGTTTGATTGGCAAGAGGTTAAAGGAGTTGGAGGTGATATCCATTGCTGCTCCGGAAGGCAGTCCCACGCGGTTGTAAGGGGAGAATGCATGAGGGGAGACCATTGCTTCATCTGGCAGTGATGAGCCTAGTCCGTCTGTTCGTGAAACTCCCATAGTAGTGGTCGGGGAGGGTTGTGCCATTGGAGATTCTCTCCCGGTTGGGTTTGGGACTATAGAGAAGAACGGTGGATTGACTATTTTTCGTGCACCTAACGAGGTTGTTCATATAACGGACGCAGCCGGGAAAGAGACGGTGTTGGACCTTCATTGTTTATTCAGTGTTCTTATGATGATACTATTCGTGCGAGGCTATCACTCATATTTCAGGCTTGTCCTGAGACTTTTGTGTGGATTCCCCATATGAGTACCACTTTTGCCTTTTACTTTTTGAAGGAGTTAGATAAGTTGATGCATGCCTTGGAGCAACTGACTTTTGGAGGCTTGTTGGATGAAGACGAGTCTGAACTTCGCCTTATGATGGAAGATTGCAAATCCCACCTTACGGATTGATTAGCCAGAAAGCCTCTACTACGTGTGGTGGATTTCCGATCTGTGCAGTCGCAACTCTTGAGGGCCAATCATGAGATTGATTGGTTTCAGCTAGAAATTCAGGACATCCAAGAGATTGTTGCAGGGCTTGAGACGCACACGAGAGAGTTTGAGAAGGTGATTCAAGCAGTGACCAATCCACAGACTGGTCAAATTGATCCTGGATAGATGTTGTCGCAGTGTATTAAGAGGGCTATGCGGGATTTCTGACTTGTATTATTTTCATTTTATTTTATTCTTGGTTTGTTCTTTCTTCGAAGGATCTTGATGATGTATGAAAGGAGGATGTTTTGGAATTGAAGTTCTTGGAGAAGAACCTGGTTTTTGTTTTTGTTTTTCTATATAGCTCCTAGCTCGTGTGAATCGTCCCGTGAAGAAGTGGGTTCAACGCTAGCTCCTTCGAACCATCCCGTGAGGGGGGGGTGGGCTCGTATTATTGGAGTAAGATTGCAAGGTCATATAGGAGCTTGGCTCATGTGAATCATCTTGTGAGGAGTGGGTTCAATGCTAGCTCATTAAAACTATCCCTTGAGTGAGTGGGTTCATGTTGTTGGAGCATTTATAAAATTGCAAGGTAATAGGACCGTGGCTTGTGTGAACCATCATTTGAATGAGGGGGTTTAGTGATAGCTCATTGAACCCATCCCTTGAGTGAGTGGATTCGTATTGTAGGAGCATTTATAAAATTGCAAGGTAATAGAATCTTGGCTCGTGTGAACCATCCTTTGAAAGAGTGGGTTCAATGCTAGCTCCTTGTAACCATCTGTTGATGGAGTGGGGTCGTATTCTTGGACCACTTGTAAAATTGCAAGGTCATAAGACCCTGGCTTGTGTGAACCATCCTGTGCAGTAGTGGGTTCAAGATCTATGGCATTTGTATTGGATATTATTGAATGCACAGAATGTTCTCATTTACTCCTTTACAAAAAAAAAAAATGTTTTTATCTAAAAAAGAAAGGAGTTACAATCACCCAATCATGGATGGTACATTTTTAACCATTTTGCAGTTACTGGTGCCAATGTTTTGCCTGATCCTAGTGTAGATATTCGATAGTAACCACTAGGATTGGCCTCTACCACGAATGGTTGTTCCCATTTTGGGGCAATTTTTGACAAGGACATGCCTCTCGTAAGGTGAGGGGCTGCTTTGAGGACCAAATCGCCTTCGTGGAACACTAGCAGGCGGTCGTATGTCTGCAATTCGTCGCTAGTAGGCTCTGAGGTTTGAGTGGGCTTGGTCCCTCTGGCTCAAGCTCTTGAGGTCTTAAATCATGCAAGACATTACTCTGAAGAGCCATTTGACAGGAAGGAATGGCGATCCCTATGGGATTATTGCTTTGGTGCGTATACCAACAAAAAGGGAGTCATTTGAGCACAGGTCTTCGTTTAAATGTTCTGTACGCTCAAAAAGCAACGGGAGTGTGTGTGCCCACTGTTGTTGCTGGTCTTTCAGAGTCCTGCTGAGAATCTTGTGCAGAGTTTTATTCGTGGCCTGTGTCTAACCATTCCCTTGACGGTAGTATGCTGTGGGCTTGTGATAGGTGATGTCATAGTATGCCAAAAGTTTCCCTACCATTTGGTTAACAAATGAGGTGCCATTGTCAGAAAGGATAACTTTTGGAACTCCAAAATGGCACATGATGTATTCCTTGATGAAATTGGCTACACCAAGAGGCCTTTGGCCAAATGGTATGGGTATTACACTAGAAAATGGGATGTTGGGAGTTCAAACCTTGTCAAGTGCAAGGTGTGAGAGTGAGTGTGTATTTGTAGATCAGAAAAATTGATAAAATTGGCTACTACAGCTGCAGTGGCTCCTCGAAGAGGGATTATTGCTGCCACCCATTTCGTGTAGAGCTCGGTTGCGACCAAGATCTAAACATGTCCCTTGGACGGTGGACTAATAGTGCCAATGAAATCCATGGCCCAGGTGTGAAACCACAAGGGGGTTTCTAAGGCATTCAAATTTACTGTTGGCAAGTGGATTATATTTCCATGGACTCGACAATCGTTACATTGCTTGGTGAACGTAACTGCGTCTGACTTCATGGTTGGCCGGTAGTAGTAGCCAATGTGGATGAGCTGTTGGTAGAGTTCCGCATAGCCTTGATGTTCAGTATCGTGCACTTGTTTTAGGATTTCTAATGTTTCATTTCCAGCAATGCAGCTAAAGAGTTACCGTTGATGCTGCGACGAAAGAGTTGCTCCTGGTGAATGGAGACCTGGGAGCACGTTTTTATACGATTGCAGAGTCTCTGGGACTACTTGGGAGGGGTTTCTCGGTGAGATAATCCGAATATACTTGCTGCCAATCAGCTGTTGTTTCCAAAATTATATTCTGATCTAAGGGGGAGGACTTGAAATCCATATCACCCACTTTGAAATTCCTTGGCCTCTGTGGCCATTTTTGGCCAGTAAAAGCCTTGTCTTTGCAGCTGCCGATACAAGCTTACATTGCATGTTCCACAGGAGCAATCGTGGAGCTACTTCAATATGCTCTTCGTTTCTTCCATTCCCATGCATTGCACTAAGAGACCGCCTGGGCATCAATAGTATAATATCCTTGATAGAGAGTTAATTGTTTCAATTCTCGTATTTTACCTGCAGGTTTTTGTAATTCAGAGATAATCGTCGTTCTCCCATCATTCACATACTCTCCAGTAAAGATGTCGCTACTGAATAACAAGGGAGAGAGCGTTTGAGGACTTCAATTTTGGTGGACCTTCAGGGACGTCTACTTTAGATGCTAAAGTAGCCAAAGCAACAGGGTGGCAATTATCTGAGCTTGGGGGCATGAACTACGTGGATACCTTCAAACTGATCTATGAGGTGCTGCAATATTGTCCTATAGGAGGCCAAGGCTGGTTCCTTGTTGCATAATCCCTATTTGTGTGTTTCACTGCTAATATTGTCCTATAGGAGTCCCCTTTGATGCATAGGGAGTTTCTTCCGATATTAAAAGCAGCCATTAATCCAAATATCAACGCTTCGTACTCCGCTTCATTAGTAGAGCACCAGAAGTCCAATTTGTAAGATAGATTGATTTTGCCCCCATCCAGGGAGGTGAGCAGAACTTTGGTTCCTGCTTTGCCTTCGATAGAAGAACCATCAAAATCCAGGGTCCATTCTTTTTGGGTTGTCAATGAGGCAACATGGAATTCGTCTCCTAGAAGATCATTGGATGGTGGCTTGAACTCTCTGCTGGTGAAGTGAGCCAAGAGGTCTTCCAAGGGTTGGCTCTTGACTGCTCTTGGCGCCTTGCAATGAATTTCGTATTTGGCTAGGATAATAGCCATCGCGCCAGACTTTCGACTAGAGTTGGGATGTAAAAAGATATCAAATCAGGCCACATTTAGTGACGAGATGTACTGTGAAACAAAGGAGGTAATGTCCTAACATCTGAGCGGCGAAAGCTAGAGGCAGACAATGACATTCTATTAGGGGGTATCAGGCCTCTACTCCTTGCACAACCCTACTAATATAGTATACCAGTCATTCTACCTCGTTAATTTCCTGAGCAAGCAATGCACCGACGGATCGTGGGGTCGAGGTGGTATAAAGCAAGAGGGGTTTGCCCGACTGTGGAGCTGTCATGGTGAGGCAATACATGAGCACAATTTTCATGTTTTTGAATGCTCGTTGTTCCAATCAAATTTCACTCCTACTTTTAGAAGAAAAATTGAGAGGCTGAGTGATTTCTGCCATGGCTGGGATAAAGCATCTTAGATATGATGGTCGTTAGAGAAAAGGTTGGTTGACGGTCTGGGCATTTCTTTCGCAGCAGCAAGTTTAGTTGGATCTGGATTAAAGTGTAACCACAGAGGATATACAATCACAAAGAAGGAAGGATCATAATAGTATTCACGAACACGAGAACATAGAGAGCATAGAATAACACACGAGTTTATTGCTCGAAGGAATCTGCCTCAATTACATGCTGAGAGGCTCCTTGTATAGAAAAGGAGACCCAAACTTGTCAAAGAAGCTATAGTCACATCACATAGGCATGTATGCCGATTTACACGACAATGACACAAACATAAAGTAAAGGAGATTCATTGTTAGGTAAAGAAGAGTTCTTTAATGCATAAAGAACTAAAGTAAAAACATCTACTTTAAGTAAACGTACACACGTTACATTATTCTTGCCTTGTCCACCACACTTCTACTAGGCATCAGACGAATCTTTAGAGAACACATCACTGCTAGAGTCAGGAGGTTGAGCTGTATGTCAGTAGGGGTAACAGATGAGATTGATGCGATAGCGAGGGTGATCTCTGTCAATAGGATCATCGGCATAGCTGTCATGGAAGGCAACAAGAGCATCTTTGATTACTTGAACATACGTTGTAGGATAGGCTTCAAGATTATGCCAAGTTGTAGTATCCTTGTTAAGGAGATCAAAACGAACAGTGAATGGGTCAATGGAATTGACAATACATAAATGAAGCCTATGTTATTGAAAAATATGTAAAATTTGATACATAGCGAGGCTTTCATGGCCCACATGAACACTGTCAAAGTATTGTTGTTCAAGTTGCAGATTGGTTCATAAAGAAAATGTTTCATGGGGCCGAAAATGATTAAGGGATAAGCACAAGGGGATTGTCGGAGTTCCTGTTGCCAGTATGGAACATCCCCAAAAAGCATAAGCCATTTATGTAGCATGAGATACTTGCGTCTGACACTTGTGTCTGACACGATTGAATTGATACTGAGCAAGGTAGCGAAGAAGAGCAAATTTATCAAAGATAACCTCCAATGTGATAAAGGTCAACACGATATTAGAGAAGAAGATATGCTTCTTTTGGAAAATAGTGAACAAACTTAGAGTTGAACTCAAGGACAGTAAGCAAAAATGATAGATTGGGTGAAAGGGAAGGTTACCAAGGGGACCAATATATAACCCAAAACGTTTGACATAGATAAGCTTGAATTTATGGAGAATAGTAATACTTCTAGATAGTTGTACATCTTCTAGAATTTTTGTTTGAAGAGGCTGAGGAAGGTTTAAGGGTTCAAAGTAAGAGATAATGGGAAATATACAGGTTTGGAATTTTGAACATAGAATGGGAGTCAAAGGGGAGATTCCTTTTTCATGCGGGACAAGAAGTCAGACAAAGTATTATTTTGGTCTTTTACATGCTTAACATCAAACTTCCAATTTGGGAACCAATTTGCACATCAGAGAAGTTGTGCCTTTGGAAGTTTTTTCTACTTGAATTTCAACATGTTTGGAAAAGACATGAGGTCCATCTCAATTAGGAAATGCTGACCGATGAGATGGAACTAAAACTTTTCAATACTTCTTCGAATGGCCAAAATCTCTTTGTCGGTCGAGTGTTAATGAAGTTCTGAATCTTTAAAAGCACCACTTTTATAACCACAAAGATGTCTTTTTTCTTGATCATTTTCCTCAAGGACTGCTCCCCAAAAATAATCACTGGCATCAGTTTGGAGAATTCGTTGGCCTGTGGGAAGGGATTTGAATCGGGGGAAGCTTCTTGGACAATTTCTTGAGTTGCTGGACTGCTGAGGTACACTGTGCATTCCATGGAGGAGCATTTTTCCTTAACTGTGTTGCCAGATGAGTTCGGTATTTGGCCAAATTTGGGATGAAATCAGCTATATAATTGACAATGCCATGGAACTGTTGGACTTGTTTGATAGTTGGATTTTCATCAGGAAACTGATCAAGCTGGCAGGCAATATGAGGCTGGAGACGGTATTGGCCTTGAGAAATATGCATTCCTAGAAAATCTACTTCGGATTCTCCAATCTTCATTTTCTCGTGAGAAAACATGATACCATGGGCTTGAACGAGAAAATGAAACTTCTCAAGTAAAGCTGCATGAGAATCAATATCAGGAGAAAATAAGAGAATATCATCAATATAAACCAAGGTCGAAGATAGAATGGGGTCAAAGTTTTTTGCCATAGCCTTTTGGATCAATGAAGGGGTTGTTTTAAGGCCAAAGGACATAACAGTCCATTGATAATGGTGATTAGGAGTGCAAAATCCGGTTTTGGTCCTTTCATCAAGAAGAATACCGAGCTGCCAAAAGACATTCATACATTGCTCGCCATTACAATCTGCAATTAGTAGTAATGCCTTGGTGGCCTCAAGTCTAGGCGATGGGGAAAGGCCGAATTGGTCAAAGAACCACTTGAACTTAGTGTAGTTGTGAAGGGCCAGAGCTCTTCGTGATTCGAAATTTGAGTGGGTTATTTAGATGTCTCCAGTGTGGCTGCCTCTTTGAGCTCATCTAGGTGGGATAACATGCTAACTTGCTTGCCATTATCCTTGTGTCATGGCAGTGGGTCTTTTAGCACATTTTCTGTGTTTATGAGCTCAAGTGTTTCTTTAGCAAGTATATACCGTTCAACATTCTTTTGTTGGATAGCGAAGAGAGTGGTGATAGATGCAATAGTTAGGCTTGGATTCATCTTTCTGAGAGAATGGCTTCTTAGCTTCCGGTAAGACAAGTTTTTCGTCAGCTATCCAAGCTTCAAGCATGACTTTGGTTTCTTTGACCGAGACCAGGAGTTTGGGAGGTGGGTCGTTAAAGTGCCGCCTCTTTGACTGGTGTGTGTGGTAATATTGTGGTATCTCAGTTTCAATATGTATGGCCTTCAAGTAGAAAGTAAAACTACATTCAATAAAGGGTTCCACCAGTTTAACAAGAGAACTCAGGGGAAATCTTTACTTCCAGAGTTTTTAAGGCTCTATCTCTCCTCCATTCGGCTTTTTCCCCTCCTCTTTAAACGAGCAGGACTTGCTCTATTTATAGGGTTTGAAACATGCAACTTGTAGGGGATGACGTCATCCAGAGGACAAAGTTTGTTAGAGTT
>JAUTBS010111036.1:0-12728 GCA_032361285.1 Aequorea victoria | reverse complement strand
TTCTTTTTTTTTTTCTTCTCATCTCCTTCTCCTTATTGCTTCCACCATATTTAGAGAGAGGAATAGATTGGGGAAAATGTTTTAAAGTGTTGGAAGAGAAGTTCTATTTATAGGCAAATGCTTGGGGTAAAAAGACTATACTACCCCTCATTTAGTTCCAATTCAACTCCTAATTGAGTTATTGTTCTTTCAATTTGATTCAACTTCAACTAAAACTTGGGCTCCAAGATTGCTAATTCCATGTTTGGATTCAATAATCCATCTTTCTTAGGCCTTAAGGCCATTGTTTGGTTTAATGGGGAACACATCCCTTAATTTAAGGGTACTTTGACAAGACTTTTTTTTTTTTCTTTTATTTTATTTATGTCAAATTCATGCCCCTCTCATCAAGTCATCTTCTAGGTGCATTGTCCACTATTCATTGAAGACTTTGGGAGGTTTGATGATGTAGGAAAACTAATTTTTGAAGCAAATGCCATGCTTTCCCATCTTTTTTTCTTTTCTTTTTTTTTTCTTGAAAATTGTCACATCACTTCCCCTCTCATGGGAATTTCAGTCCAGACCTTCTATAAGGTCTAAAAATATTTATTTTATTTTAATTTTAATTATTTATGAGAATTAGAATCGTTTTGGGCCAATTATTAAAGTTTTGGGCCAAATTTTATGTTTTGGGCCTAACTTTGGGTTAGGCTTGTAATTAAATCAATTGGGCCATAAATAAACTAATTGGGCTCAAATATTTATTTATACTGGGACCCCATAATGTTTGGCTCAAAACCCTAATTAAATTTCCCTATTGGGCTTTTCATAGTTTGGGCCTCATTTAGGCCTTCCATAACTTTCTTTCTTTTGAACTCTCAATTGAGTTATTTGATTTTATGATTTTATTGAGCCCTTAATGTTGGGCTTAGCCTCATAATCTACCTATATTTTTATTTAGATTTTTGGACTTTAGGAGTTCCTAGGCCTTACTTTGGCCCGTTTCGATTTTCTGCGCATTTTTCGCCTTTCGTCGGACTCTCCAACTTTAACGTTTTAAAACCTCATTGTTCAAAATTTATTTAAACTCTTTTTATTAATTCCATCTTTCTAGGTTTATCCTATTTCATATTCCATGCATTCATCCATTTGTTCATAGGGTTCGAACATCATTTCTTCAGCCGTAATGCCTTTATTCTAGGTTTTGTGTCTAAGGATCGTGTTTGAAAAAAATGAGGCGTCACAACGCCATCGTGCCGCTACGTGCTCCTCCGCCCGCCAACGCTGCCATGGAAATTCAGTCCTTTGAAACATCTCATATATATATTCCATTAAGACCAGATCACATAGATAAGAACCTCTCATGCGCTAGCACCACCGGTCTGCTAGTTTCCTTCTGTCCTGGTTGATTCTGCTTCGTTCTTCTTTTCAGATTCGGATTAGATTACATAATTAACTAGAAAAATGTAATTTCACATCACTCAAAATAAGATTAATTATTTTACAAAGAACTGCGGTCCAAACCACCACAGGATCCGAATCAAAAAATAAAAAATAGGCCATAAATGAAGGATTCAACAAACAAATTATTCTGCATCACAACGGTTAATCCTAGATCTAACATACAAGCAGATCAATAAATGAATTACTATTGGACAACATGTAATCGTATTAAAATTCAATCATAATCGTTGCCTTTGATACCAATTATTAAATTCATGCAGAAGATTATTTACGGATCTTAGATTAGATCATTAATACGGATTAATTTTAGATTACTCAAGAGTTCAAAAAATTTACCTTATGATTCTGGTAGGTTTAAACCAGTACTGCAACTTCTCGGATCTTCCAGTATATGATCTGATTGTCCGATCAGCAAGAGCCCGGTGGGTGGTCACCGACTTGGTCGTCGCCTCTCTCTCTCTTTTTTGATCTCTCAAACCCTAAATCTGAAAAATACAAGTCTTAAGCCACATATTTATAGATTAGGTTAAGTGAGGAGAGAAACTTGATCTGCAATTATAGACTACACTGAGGACTCAAGGATAATAATTAAATTGACTTCCAAAAAAATTAAAAAATTCTATACCAATCCCCCATAATATATTTATAATTTTTTTAATTGTAATTAATTTCACTAAATAATTACAACTGCACTCTAATTTAATTATCTCAGATCGTTACGATAAGAGTCATTATTTGCTGAGTTATATAGCAAATAATATAATTTTTCGTGTTAAGTTTTCAATAACCGCTTAATAAAATTTAATTACAGACAATTTAATTTCACTAACATCTACAATTCTTGATTACAAAATTTAAATTATTTGATATACTATCGAATTAAATTAATATTAATCCACTGATCAGGTATACTGATACCAACAAAACTTATTCATTTCTCAAAGGGGTATTACAATCCAGAATTATTCTGGATATGGGTTCATCCGAAATATAACACTGATCATATTTTAATATTTATTACTCAAATTATATGGTCTATTGAAACAATAAGAATGAAACTCGTCCGTAAGTAATTCAAAGTAATGAAATATTAAAATACGTATTCAATATTTTTGGGATTAAGAATCTATAAGTCTTTGAGTAAATCGTAAAATTGTATAAGTTCAATCGTGTCAGTATATGGACTTTAATTTCACCTTTGGTCCTTTTTAATACATTCCTGGTGTACTGAACACAATCTCCCTTGAATTATCAAACAAATTCCTATGATTAAGATAAACTACTGAGATTGTTCTCGCAGCTATTCCGATAGGATGTCAACTCTATCTAGGCTGTGAACTAATATAATTATACAAGAATTGAATTTCTGATCTTTGGTAAGTAAGTCAAACCCTACTTACCATAATTACTATTGTGTATAATTATCAACATTTCGCATTTTAATTATAAATAACTAATAATACATTTTTCACAAATATAGATATAAGATGGGCTGAGATAATTCATTATATTATTAAAAAATAATATAAATGTCTGACACTGATTTTATACAAAAACTCCAACAATACTATATTTTCGTAGAAGACTTAATAAAATTACTCATTCATTCAAAATATCGTACGAGAAAACATAAAAATATTACATCACGAGCTTAACAATTAACATAAAAGAGGCAAAATTTAAAATTATTCAACGGCACAAAAGTAAAGTTGGAATTTATGCTAGCCATAATTAAGTAATCAACGGTCCTTGTTGCATGTCATGATGATCCTCCGTGTTCTCATTAGCTACTTCGGGACCTAGCATGAAACGTCATGACCTGCGAAGCCTAGAGGAAATATAACCGAAAAAATAACAAGATGTTAGCATAACACACATACATCTTTCTATAGAAACAACACAATAAAGGCAGTAAAATACATAATATATCAGAATTATACTCTGATTAATTTCAAATTTCAAGTTTATTATCTAAGTGATTCTATGATTCATTTAACCAAAATGGACCATCCTATCCCAGACCACATAGATATGGACACATCAGCTGATCAACACTCTCCTTGCAGTCACGATGTTATCTTAGTTGAGTTTCTCACTCAACTGAGATATTCCCGAGATAAGGGCGTAGAAAGAAAATAGTAACAATGACTACCAACGAATACAAGTGAACCTTTCAGTTCAGTCGTCAACCGACCCATCAATACACCAAAAGCTATCTCAAATGTGATGATTTAAAGTCAGTGTCATTTTTGAGTTCTCGTATCAACCCTGTTGGAGACCCGGGGATCCCGATACAAGGATGTAGAACGAAGTACATGGGCAAGGTATAATATGTGCGGAAAAAAATTATACCTTTACAGATCGGGTGGGATTGATCTGTGTGACTGCTTCAGAACCGTTGAGACGACCCGGTAGTCTTCTCGTGTATGACCCAGTTGCACTGCACGGAGTGGGCGACGATCCTTCTTCGTGTCTCAAGAATGTTTGCTCAATATTTCAATCCCAGAAAATTAAAACGAATTAATTTTTTACTTATTTCCTTCTCAAAGGAAGAACAACCCGGAAATTCCTACTTAAGAAATTTTCAATCTCTCTCTTTCTCTCCAAAAAAAACTTCTCACGTTAAAAATAAGAATTCCAAAAAGGGGGAGAGTTTCTGCCAACAATAAAGGAGCCTTTATATAGATACAAGACTTCCCATCTTTGTTGGAATCTTTCCATTGTGATAAGTATGGAAATAACTCAAATCCCACCACTTTAGGGATTGAATAAGAGAGAGAGAGAGAGAAAGGTTTGGGAGGGAAATCCAAAACAGATTTTGGAAAGATGAGGTGGCTCCAAAATTGAATTAATTAACTTAATTAATATAATTAATTAATTAATAACCATAATTAATTAATAATGACCACCGGACCTCTAATTTAATTTTCGATCAATCTGGCCGTTAAGCCATCGATCAAATTAAATTACGGGATTATAAAAAAATATCCTGAGCAGACATGAGAGTGCAAAAAATCTCAGGTTACGCGAGTGACCACAAGGAAAAAATAAAGTATGGGCTTATCGTGTAAAATTCCAAACATTACAAACTCAGTCTCCGAGTTAGATTCAATTCTACACGAGTCAAGGCTTACTCTACTAAAGGCCTTAACTGGACTCCCGACTTTATCTCGATTATATCTCGAGCTTCCAATTACTAAATGCTTAATTAATCTCCCCACATTTAAGATTACCGATACCCGTTGATTAAATTAGATTACTCACAATCCTATTTAATCAACCTTTATGCTTTGAGTAACCCATGTTTAACATAATAATATGCCAGATTATAAATCCACCTTCAGAGTTTGGCATCATCAAACTTATAAACAGCTCAATGAGGTATCATCAACCTAAGTCGGATGTAGTTTCCGTTAGTAAATTATTATCTGTCGAACACAGAGTGCCGGTACCGAACTCACAGATCTTGTTGACCTCAACAGAGGTCGCACCCATTGGTGAATCAAAGTACCGTACACTAAATGCACACGTCTAATAAATACGTCGGGATTAAAAGTATAAGCAATACATAGTAATACGATGTGTAAATTAATTTATAACCGTCAGTATAAAATTAATTATCTCGATGATCCTACTCAATACACACTAAGTGTACTAACACATTAAGTCAGAACTTTTGAATACAAAATTCAAACCGTTCACTGTAGCCAAGATAGGCCTACTAAAATAATGTGTTACAGTCGTTCCAATGGTTTGTCCAAATTTATTTAGACTGTGAGCGTTAATAAAATATTATTCTGTCATAACCTATGATTCGATCTTCTGTATGTAAGCTGAACTCTACATACCGAATCATATACTCGACACGAATAAATGGACGAGTTTCAATTAATTAAAATTAAATCATACAAGTATTTATTCTTATTTAGATTCTCATTAAAATGGTGCTTATTGAATAAACAATAAATAATATACAAAAATGCACGACTTTTAGTATATAACCCTAACAAATTCATCAATTAATTACCTCATTATCGGGTACTGGCATGTTCAATCATTTAAATTATTTATCTATTTATAAACTTAGTGAAACGAAACCCATAACCTGGCCCAATGATAAAATTTAACTATCATTTCATGAACATAGTATAAGTCAATAATTATCCAAGTGTTAGACATGGTACATTCCAATAATTTTAGTTAAACATATTATCAACAATGAGTATGTCACATCAATTAAGTATATTCCAGAAACTAAATATAATTTGACATAATATATTTTATAAGTAATAATTAAACATGTGATAATTAGTAAGCATAACACCTAAAATAATAACCATGCATCAAAACACATTTTTTTCTAACTTAAAATCAAAACATTGTTTAAAAATAGATTTTTAGATCTGTACACCTTAAAAAAATATATAAAATCATATATAAAGTTTAAACTAAAAATCAGAGGCATACTATAATATGTTAGGGTCATTTAGAAACTGACTTTGCATGAAGATTATTGATTGTTAGGGAGAATTAATTAAAATGACAACGGTGTTCCAGATTTACACTTCTCTGGAAAAAATAGTGTAACTCGGTACACAAAACTCTAAATGAGGTGAAACTAGTGGGGTTAGAACTATAACTAAAATATCTAACTTTACCAAGTAATCTCATACAAACAGAATTTTTGTGTGAAAAATGGTGGCAATGCGAAGTGACTGTTCAAAATAGTTTTGAGACCAACAGTGAAAATAATTTTAGTTAGTGATGAAAATAATTTTCTATGGCTAAATTCAAAATCATTGGTGCTCTAGAAATCTTAATCTAACTTAACTTCAAACAGAATATAAAAATAAAATATTTAGATATTCTTATTGATTTATACAAAAACGTGGAAGAAAGTATTTTTCTTTTAAAAAAATAAGTTTAAGCACCCTATTTGTTCTAAGATCACCATGCATGTATAAATCACATGTATAAACCAACCTAAAACATGATATTTATTAACTTTATAAATATATTTTCAGATTTACAAACTTAAAACAAACATGCAAAAATATGAAAAAAGAAGATTTACTTGCGTGCATCTTATTAAAAAGTGAAAAATAATAGTTGGAAATCACTTTCTTTGAAAAAAATGAGAAGTATAGAACTGATGTAGAAACAAGGTTTTTCGGTATGTTTCTTACCTTTAAAGAGCTAAGAAAAGTGTAGGGAAAGGTGGTGGTAGTGGTGCTCCTCCTTCAAGAATCTTAAAGAATCAACAAGAACACACACTAGCTACACTTAGAAAAACAATTTAGAATTTTTTCTATTTTTTCTTCTTCTTCTCTTTTTCACAACACTTAGCAAAATAAAAGTCTCACAATAACTCCTCAAGGTGGCCGGCCATGTGAAAGAGTGTGGATATATATACAACTTCCAATATGTTTTATGCAATGATAAAAATGTAAGGCAGAAAGAAAAATAATTAAATGACAAGTTAGTTTATGGAATGGCATGCATGTCTTTCAAGATATCACCCAAGACTTAACGGGCACTAAAGGTTGGAGAAGGGGTTTCATGGGGTTGATTTTTATTTTGATTTTTACCTCTTGAAAGATATATATAAAGATATGATGTATATTTTTAACAAAAAAAAAAAGATTAAACCATAAAATGATGTATCTATTTATTTAAATTAAGTGTTCATTACCACGGGATCGTATTTTGAGTACTTGTTTATTAATAGATCTTAAGCTTTTTTCACTATCTCACGAGGTCATTTTTTTTCAAATATTATCATTAATATACACAATTTTAGCCTTTAACCTTATTTTAAGTTTTAGTATATATATATAGATACATTAGTTGATTTGAAAACTATTCTATTCCATTATAGTTGGAAATTTAAATTTCTGTAAAGTTTTAAGATTTAAAAATTTCTAAAATCACTTTTCTTAATTTGTTGTAGTTGAAATTTTGAATTTCTGTAGAGTTATAGGATTTGAAAATCCCTAAAATCACTATTCCTAATTTGTTGTAGATCTATTTTATTGGTCGATCATTATTTGACAGTTGTTTTGGTTGAAATTTGACAATTATATCGTTCATTCATATTTGTCTATCATTGTCTGACGTCAACTAACTATTTTCTATCTCTCTCTCTCCCTCTTTCATGGCGATTAATGTCACAAAGAGACCTATATTACTATCTATAACCATAGGTAATGCAGTTTCATGTTATTGTGCTCTTATCCTTATTGCCCTAATCATGTTGAGCTCTTTCAGTGATCGAGAGGGAATAAGAAGTGACGACGAGCCTGTGAGAGAGAAGCAGTTCTTGGTTGTAAGCTGGTGGTGCGACGAGAATTACATCGTCGGAGAAGGAGAAACGCTTCCCACCATCAATGACAAGTGCAACGTCCCTTTTATGGGGGAGCAAAATCCCCAATTGTATGAGAAATAATTTTTTTACACAGAAAATGATAATTTTGCATAGGAAACAGAATTTTGCACAGAAAATAAGAATATTCTATAGAATAAAATGAAAATTTTACACAAAAAATGAAGATTTTACATAGAAATAAAATATTTACACAAAAAATAAGAATTTTATACAGAAAGTGAGAATTTTACATAGAAATAAGAATTTTACATACAAATAATTTTTTTACACATAAGTAAGAATTTTACATATAAATTTCTCATTTTACATAGAAAAAGAGAATGTTTACAGAAAAATAAAAATTTTACACATAAATGAGAATAATTTATTTGTATCAAAAATATAAAATTGTCATTCGTTCTAAGAATTTTGGTCTAAGAAAAATGAGATATTTTAAAAGAAATAATAATTTTAATCTATAAAAAATGAGAAGGCTTATAGAAAATGAGAATTTTGATATAAGAAAAAAAAGAATTTTTTTTACAGAAAATTACAATTTTGATCTATCCAAAATAATAAGTGTTATAAAAAATAAGAATTTTACAAGAAATGAGAATTTTGGACTAACAAAAATGAGAAGTTTTACAAGAATTAAGAATTTTGGTTTAAGGTAAAATGAGAAGGGTTAGAGGAAATGAGAATTTTTGTCAACTAAAATTGGATTCTTTTATAGGAAATAAGAATTTTGGACAAAAATGCGAATTTTACAGAGAAAATAAGAATTTTACATAGATGACAATTTTACACAAAAAATGATAATTTTACATAAAAAATGATAATTTTACATAGAAATAAAAATTTTACATAAAAAATAAGAATCTTAAACAAAAATAAGAATTTGACACAAAAATTGAAAATTTTACATAGACATGAAAACTTTACACAGAAAATGAAAATTTTACGTATAAAATGAGAATCTTCTTTGTAATGAAAATGAGAATTTGTACAGAAAATAAGAACTTTGCTATTACGAAAAAAAATGTACAAACGAGAATTTTGCAAATACAAAAAATTAAAATTTTACAGATGCAAAAAATGAGAATTTTAATATAGGAAAAAATATTTTTCACTATCCCCAATTTGATAGTTCCAGCTAGGGAGTGGAACAGATAAGTGGAAGATAAGCTGTAATCTTTGGTGATTTTTCCTTTTTCGACACCTGAAGAGATTGGAACCAGAGCGAATCCGAGGAGCTGAGAAATTCTTTCTCAAATAGGTTTGAAAAGATCGATTCGACATATGAATTGGAGGAAGAGATCGGAAACAAAACAGAACTAGCAGAGAAGGATGAATATCCCTCACTACCACCATCTTTTCTGATATGACGAGAGATGGATTTATTGCCGGCCTCCAGCGGTCATCGTACTTTCCTGACTACATGTCTCCGTCGTGTGTTCCCGTGAACAAGGAATACTCCCGGATTCCTCTTCCACTTGGGACGAACAACAGAAGTCAAAAATAGCGAAGGTTCATAAAAAGGTTGGCGAGGGAAGGTCGGAGCATTTACGGATCCAGACCAGCTCCAACGTACCAGTACGGTGCTATTAGCTACTCGCAAAACTTCTACGATGGGTGTCACTTGGAAGAGTATGACCGTCGTCCTCATGTGCCGAGAGAAAATGTTATTTTTTCACTCGTCGTATAACAATATAAAGGGGGTGTATATTAGGATATTTTCGACCGAAGTGATTTAGTTGGAAATTAGTGGATTAGTTATTTTAAAAATGTCTTTATTGATAAATAATTATAAAAAATAGCAGTTTAGGCCAAATTATCCTTAAATTAATTAAATATATATATATATATATATAAAACAATTATCATAATTTAGTTACATATGTGTAGGTGTGGTATATATTTGTGTACGGGGGTGAATTCGTAGGATGTGATGGATTAGATGGAAACTTCACCGGGCTTCCCCAAGTCTGATATGGTGGACCTGCAAAAGAGAGAAACGTGAATCGACCAGCGTGGTTTGACCGGAATCCCCGTCCGACGATCGGATTAGTACTGGTAAGTTGGGAGGAAGGAGAAGACGGAGTGAAGGCTTAGAGAGAGAAAGTTAGGGTTCAATGTGCATGGGTTGCGTACCTCCTTTGTGTCTCCTCCCCTCGTTTTATAGACTATTAGTCCAGAATAATCGACACCAAATCCCGTTAGTCAACCTTGTGTCTCCTCTATTTTTGATAATGGCGGCGTTTGCACCGCATTTATTGAAAGAGCACGCTATCGCCGTGTCAGAGGCGTGCAGGTCATTAATGAGCATTAAATGGTCTGAACCTCGGCGGTACCGACGTGTGCTCTCGCCCCTAGGACCGTGTACACGTGAGCTCGGCTTCAAAGCAGTCCTAGGCCCTTGACCGAGCATCCATGAGCTCGGTCGAAGGCGCTCAAACCTTTGGGCTGGGCCATTACAGTTTGGACCGACAGCTGTCAATTGGCCCATTAGGCCAAGCTGCTGTTATCTTGGCCCCTTCATTTGCCCCCAGCTCTAGTGCTTTGTGCTAAGGCGCTGGAGCTATTTTATCCTATTTTAAAACTCTGGAGCTCAACCGAAGATGTTCGGTTGGCGAGCCGATGGCTGAGGAATTGATACATTTACCCTGATCTTTGGAATATGTGCTCGGCCCATACATGTCGGGACTTGGTTGGTCACTGACCGTCGTTTTGGGGCCACTATCAACTCTTTGTGATGGCATTCGGGGACCTGTGCCAAACTTCCACATGTTCGAGGGTGATTGGTTGTCGCCTGGCGGTTCAGGCGCTCACGGGGCTCGAGGGTCAGGTCATCATGACCTCCGCAGTCTTGGCACCTGCGTGTCTTCCCCTGATTCGTTGGCGGTTGACACTCCCAAGGGTAATGATCCCTTTAAAGCTTGGCCGTTGGGCAACGTGTTCGACAGTGACGTGTTGAGTTCGTATTGGATCGAATCTCAACCAAAAATTGACCGTTGGAGCGCCGTTTCATAGTTTTGAAGCTTGGGCATGACGTGTCGTGCCTCGATTGGCTCGTGTCCTGCTGACGTTTTGAGGGGACATCTCATTGTTTTTCTTTTTCCTAGTTTCTATAAAAGGCCAGGCCCCTTTTGTTTTCATACTTTTGCAACCCTAATTGATTCGTCCTTCCCTGCGCTCCATCTCTCTCCTCTCTCAGTTGTTTTCCTCTGTCGTTCGTTGTCCTCGCCGCTTCTTTGTTACAGAAGACCTCGTCTTCGTCAGATCATACGTCTATCTCCGTCGGTACCGTCGTTCATCGTTTCCTAGTAAGTCCTTCACCCGTGCTTTTCCATTTTTATTTTTTCGAATCTGCCTCCTCTCTCAAGTCTGTATACGATTTTTTTTCTTCGGGCCTTCATTCGCAAGCGTTTTGTGCATTTCTTTTTGGTTCTGCACCTTGTCCCAAGTTTATCCTGGTTTCTGCATTCATGGTTTGTGCTCTATTTTTGGTTTTCTCTTGGGTCTTACATCCTCTGCCATTTCTATAGATTCTGGGTTTGTTCCTCGTTCGCCATTTCTACTACTTGCTTGTCACCTATTCTCGGTTTTAGCACCAGAGTTCGGTCTCCGTCTTTGGTCATGCTTGCTTGTCACCTGTTCTCGGTCTCAGCACCAGAGCTCGGCCTTCGTCTTTGGCCATGCTTGCTTGCCGCAATCATGGGTAGGTTTAGGGGTCTTTGTTCCTCTTCCTCGGCCATGACTGACTTCCGAAAGGAGTACAAAATCCCCGATGATGTCGGCCTCGAGCTCTATGACGAGAGCTCGGACAAGGCCTTGTGCGGCTTGAACTATATGGCTTTCCCCATAGTCTCCATCGTCGAGGGGGGAGTTCGGTTCCCCCTAAATCATCTTCTTCGAATGCCGCCTTTGTCCTTACGAAGTGTCTATCAACTTTTTCAAAGTTGTCATGGGGGTTGTCGAGATCAATCGCCGGCTCGGCATTCAACTCTATATCCTCAAAATCTTATCCTGCTACACCCTAGGTCACACCAAAGATATGGACACCCATTACTTCTGAGCTCGATCTCGGCAATGTGAGCTCATCAATGACCTCCCGAACTCGGATAAGAACGCATCTGATTTCCTCCTTGTAAGCAAAAATTTTGAGTATGGCCCCGGTGAGGTTTGACGATATGTGCCGAGGTTCGAAGGAGTACCAAGTCAGTATCTTTATGTCTCAATCTCTATTTTTATTTGACCGTACTACAGCTCATTTTTAATCATATTGACATGTGTTTTGTCCACGCGTAGACGCCGATCTCCCAGCTCGAAAGAAGAAGCTATCCAGATCGATTCTGGTCAGTCAGGCCTTGACATACAAACCGAGGGACGCGCCGTCGCTTCTTCAGTACGAGCCATCATACACTCACACCTTGGCCAAAAGGCTTCGTATGGATCCCCCTTCATCTTCCACCATGCCAAGGGTCCCCAAGAACGTCAACCTGATGGCGACCGTGCTCGGCCTTTCGGCTGCCGAGCCTTCCGGGTCACCTAGCCGAACTCCACCACCAAGCCAGCGGTATTTACCTCTAGCTGCAGTTTCCCCCACGGGCTAGTCATCGCCACCTGTCGCCGACGTCAAGGAGGTCACCCTCAAGACGAAGAGGAAGTGTCTGCAGAATAAATTTAAGGTCAAAGCCGAGCAGTTAGCTTCTCGGCAGAGGACGGAGCCATTCATCGCTCCTCACGATGACACGGCCTCCACGGTCTGGCGGCCAAAGATGATGCATAAAGGTCGACCGATCACAGACGATATGTCATCAGCTGACCAGGTGTAAAGACCTACTTTTTCGTCAGTACTTTAACCTAGGCGTAATTATACCCTAATCAAATTAAGAAGTGTTAAACCCTAGAGATTGAATCA
>JAUTBS010110926.1:0-12728 GCA_032361285.1 Aequorea victoria | reverse complement strand
GGTTAGATGTGTATATAAGGGTCATCTTTCATTAAGGAACCAAAGACCAAAAAGGTCCACAAGGGATCCCAAACCATGGCCCAAGCAATAATGCTTCAGGTCTGCTTATGGGTCGACTCATAATTTTTATGAGTCGACACAACTACGGCCCAAAAAGAGCCTTGAGTCGGCCTCCCACGCCATGGGTCGACATGGCCATGCCATGGCTTCCCTTCTCGCGCGCGCGCGCTGGGGGTTGGGTCGACACCCATGCCCCATCCTCTCGACTCATACGCGCCTCCACCAAAGGTTGGGTCGACTCATACCTCATCATGAGTCGACCCATGATTCCAGTAGGTCCCCATAATCAACGTGAGTCGACACCTCCCAAGCCAAGGGTCGACTCACGATTCCAGTAGCCTCCCAAGGATTTTGTGAGTCGACACAGCCTCAGCCATGTGTCGACTCATGATTCCAGTAGCCTCCAAACACAAACGTGAGTCGACACACCCCTTTGGTTGTGTCGACTCATGGCCTGAAAAACTGGTTCGCCCCTATTTTTATCATTTTCTGGTTTTGGGCTTCGTTTGGATTGATTTAATGGATTTAAAAACTTCGAAAGGAATCCCTCAACACCCATAATTCATCCTCTATCATTCCCTCAAGCTCTAACACTCCATTAAACGTTGTGGAAACCGAATTTTAAAGAGATCAAACGAAAATTAAACAAATTTTCCATTCTTCTCCTTCAACCAAGAACTCAACACAATAATTAAATCTTTTTAAAGCCTCAGCCGAAAATCATTTTAATCCTTCGAGAAACCAAGTATAAAAACTTTCAAACAATTTAACATCCATTCAAACCTCTCCTTACACCATTTCTCCTCTTTCTAACCAATACAAACCCAACTTCCAACTCCCAAAATCCATTGAACACTAACTGTTAAACCTCAAAAGAAGAAAAGGGCGGAGCTTCCCAAATTTTAAACCATAGAAAAGGTGAGATGTTCTTCCATGGAGGTTCTATAGTTCTTTCAAAACTCGAAGAGATAATGGGATTCATACCTTCGAAACCTTGGATGAAAACTTGAAAATCAACAATGGAGGTTCTTCCTTTCTTCTCTACGTCCTCTTCTTCCAACACTCTTCTTCTTCTTCGGTGAGATTCTTCTTCTTCTTCTTCCTCAATGAACTTCTTCTCCTTCTTCAAACTTCCCACGCAATCCTCCTTCTCTCTCTCTCTCTAGAACCTTCTTCTCAGGACATGAAGTGACAGACCTCACCTACCAGCCACCTTTCCATCCCATCATGTCCCCCAATAATACACTTTGCCCCTTTACTTATTGGACAATTACATGTAATACACCACAATTTAATTAATTTACCCTTTGGCCCCTCTTTTAAATTAAATGATTTAATTGTTTAATTTGTTTTAATTTTCGGGTTATTACACCCTGTTCATATATCCCTCCTCATATCCACTTCACCAACCCACTACGAATTACGAATTACAAATTATTATATCATTTCTCATCTCTCTCCATACTTGATTTGCAACATAAGAAGAAGGATAATTATGTCATTTTATAATATATGTTGACTCTGTTTAACAAACTATTAGTGAAAGGGAGATTTGTGTAATTATGCTAAAATCGTAGGGCTTATTGTAATAATCTCAAACCTTCATGGAGGTTATTGTAATTTACCAAAAAAAACACCTACCTACCCGAAGGAGTTGCGTAGCTCGATGGGGTGGATGAGGCGAGAAAAGAGATGAAAGAAGTACATACGGTGACAATGGTGGCGCGATGGGAAGTGTGAAAAGTGGCAGCGGGAATGTCGGTGAGTGGATTTGTAGGGGTTGCGGAAGATGGAGAAGAAAAAGGGAGGGAGTGTAAGTAGTTGCGGTTGAAATAGTGACACATGGAGAAGTACAGGTCACGACGTTGAGAATGGCGGCCATCTCCAATAGATTCGCGATTGCAAGTGTTGAGGAAGATGGGAAAGAAGAGGGAGCAGGTGGCTCGATCATATGTTAGGCCAATTAGGCGAGTCTAAGGTCCCCAACATTGATGAAGCCCCCAAATTTGCAAGATTATATATGTTATATACTATTTTTTATATATATCCATATCAGCTTCAAAAGCAATTGATCTCGACAAATTTTTAAAAAATATATTATTTATTAAATTCAATAAGACATTTTATTATATATACTATTTTACATTAGTCGTAAAACTAATTCTTATTGGAAAAGTGCAAAAATATATTCTTTATTTGGCTCACAAATAAAATAAATTATGCCTAATTTAGTCAAATTAAAGAAAACCTACATACTAAGTTTTTTCAAATAAAAAAATAATATACAAATAAAAAAATTATTTGAACTTTGAAAATTGAAGTCTCCATAAAATAGAAATTTCCATTCAATGTTCATCTCACGAAACTACGAGAGACGCATTGCACTATTACTGCAGTGATCTTTTTTTTTTTTAAATTGCTAGTAATTAAAGAGTTTAAAATTTTATTATTTTTTCCTTTTATTATTTTTTCCTTTTATAATTGATTCCTTGCTATCTCTATGGCTCAGTAATTTTTATGTTAAATCGATTATGTCATGAAAAAATCAAGTGAATTACAGTTGCTATCAATTAAAAAAAACATATTAAAAAAACTTAATTATAAAATTTAATAAATAATTTTGTACCTCGAAAAGAAAAAAAATAAAACATAAAAATAAATTTAGAAGATAAAAATCCTCGATTTAAAAAACTTGCTTAAGGCTCCCGAAATCGTCGGGTCGCCCCTGAGAAATAAAGAGTGCTTCGGTGGCTGTAGGAAGAGAGGTGGCAGTAGTGGGAGGAAAGAAGGATGTAACGATGGATGATGGTTGGTCAATCAGGTGGTAGTGGTGGTTGATGCTCAGCCGATCAAGCGGTGGCGATGGCTGATGATGCATGGCAGATCAGGTGGTGGTGGTGGCTGATGCTGGCAAGCAGGCAGCGGTGGCGGTTTATGCTTGGGCAATCGGGTAGTGGCAATGGCTTATGCTTGGTTGATCAGGTGGTGGCTGATTCTTGGATCAGGTGGTGGTGAATCGTGTGACTGATAGTTAGGCCATGAGGTTATATCAGTTAGGTGGTGGTTGATGGTTGGGCCATGAGGTGGTGGTTGATGGTTGGGCCATGGTTGTGGTTGATGGCGGGAGAAAAGGTTAGCAATGAGAGAGAGGTGGAGAGGAGGGTTAAGGGTGAAGGATAATGTGTTATTTATTGTTTGCATAGGGGTACAAAAATAATTTATTAATGTCAGTTAACTTAATTAATTTTGCCGTTGGTAGATGAAATATTTGTGTAATTAGACCAAAACTGTGGGGTTCACGGTATTTCGTTCAAACCTCAAGAAAGTTGCGTATAATTTACCCTACTCTTTTTCGACCTCATATGCCCTTGATACATTTTTTTGCTCATAAATTGACGACTGATCTTTTTTCTTAGATTGGTTGCATCCCTTGCTTAACTCTCTAACAGATTCTACATCACCTCTATTTTCACTGGTTACTTCTGAAGGGTTGGGGAAATTTCTTTTTTTTTTTTGGATGTTTGGCGATGCCTGCTATATGTGCCTTCCATGAGTTATCCTTCCTTCAATACAGCAGTTATTGGTAATTCTTCAAATTTCGTCTTTTGTAATTAGCTGCTTGCCCGTTCTTCTTGGCATTACTGAATCTGGCCTGGCAGTTATTATCTAATGTTCCAGCAACATTTCACATCCTAAATTGTTACTTAATACTAGCAGTTCACATACAATGTGTTGTGCGCGGAAGAATGTACTCATAGGATTTTTGATCCAATTAAAAATGATAGAGTAATCTAGACGAACACACCAACAATATAAGTAAGAATAATGAACACAAAGATATACGTAGTTTGACGATTTGTCTACATTCACAGACAAAAAGCAAATCAATTCACTATGAGTCAATAAGGATTACAATTCTCTCTAACCTCTCTCTCTGATCTTTTTATCTTTGAAAAACGATCTCTCTAAGTATTATATGTGTCCTATATAAAAAAACTAATAGTGCCTTATATTTATAAGAGAAGAGAATCCCTAAAAAAATTTGTCCCGAAACACTAATTTTTGCCAACCATTCTGTGACGGCGTTCGGACGCTGGGATCCACGTCCAGACATTCATTACCCTACGAACTTATAGGTCGATTACGTTCGGACGTTCTGGGCTGCGTCGGGACGTTCTGAATTTAGGTCAATTTCAACATAATGCTTATTTAGTAAGTTTGAACATGCATTATCAAAAATTGCTAATACCTTAGTGATTTACGTTCCGAAACATGATACATTCTCTTTCCAAAATATAATAGTGTTGCAAATCGATCTCTCAAGTATTTTCTATTTATTTTTTAACGTTTTTTTGCATAAGAAACAAATTTAACATAGTAAACTAAAATCTAGAGCAAGTATAACCCTGATTTTGTGTTCAAAGTGATTTTTTTTTTTTTTGAAGGGAAAAAAAAATAAAATGACATAGGATAACCGGCATCAGTGCAAGGAGGCATCTCACCTAGGTTGACACACCAACCCATGCAATATGCCAATATCATATGCCACCCAATGCCACAAAGAAAAAACAAACATTGGTGAGATACCAAATCCTAGGTAACAAAGGAAAAAAAAAAAAAAAGAGCTTACCAAAAACATCCTTGGCCAAGCCATCAACTTATAGCAATATAGCCTACTGAGGATACCTCACACCATAAAAGCATAAGGAGAGCTGAAATCTTCTGCACAAGCAAACCGTCTTCAGAAAAAAAATCCTCCTCCAAACAAAAACATCTCAAATGTTACACTCACTCCCCTAAAGATGATTTAACCTGCTCGGAGTGGTGCGGCACGAGCTCATCTAGCTCACTATCAACTGAAATCAAAAGGTTATTAATTCAAATCACAATGTCATACTCCCTTTCATTATTAAAGAGACTACTTACATAAAATTTTATATCAACAACGCTCTTACTTTACAACAACACTCGGGATACACCATCCCCATAGATATATAAGCATCCTTTTCTCATATCTACCTACCATCTCTTTGATGAAAACCTCTTACAGGTTTCTTAAACACACCTCACGTCAAACTTTCTCTTCTGACCTCAACTCTACCATGGTGGACCGACCATCTACCCTGTAACAAAATCTGCAATCACAAGTGGTTACAGGAGAGTGAGTTTAGCATCATAATGAAAAGCATATCAACACAACACTTGAAAACCAAGAGTAAAGATTTCATTAGACTTCTCAAACACCGTTACAGATAAAATATTTTTTAAAAGAAAAAAGTGCATGCTTTTACACAACTTCCCAACAGATATTTCATAAAGAACTTATCCAGAAAATACATGGTCATACAACTCATGTAGAAGGATATATTCTATCACACGACTTACTATCCCAACTCGTATAGTTTTATAAACAACTCTTTTATCTTCTCAACATACGGCCATACGACCCTACGACCCAGCTTTAATGATTCATAAATACTTTCATATTTCAACACCCGTCCCTACGGCCCAATCTTTTAAGTTTAGAAAATAACTTTCAGATTTCTAAACATACGGCTCTATAGCCCAAAATAGCTTTAAAAGTTTTTCTCAACAACATACGGCTCTTTAGCCCAACTTATAAATATTGAATAGTATATTATACGTGCTCATAAGCATACACACATACTACATCCTCTGATAGTCAAGTAATCGTCTACCTCGTGACCGAGAGTTCCAATGGTATTGTAACCTCAATCACAAGTCACTATAATAGAGTGGCGGATACAAGGGTCACTCTTTAATCACCAGTGGTAGATGCAACTCACACTCATATTGTGCAAACTCACACCCATATATAGGTAAAAGCCATATAGGTTATCTCGCACCCATAAAGGAAAAAAATTGTTGGGGTGTGGCAAAAAATGTGCTGCCAAGTTCCTACCATCCGGACATAAGTCATTGTCGTCCGTACGCCCACAAGAAGAGACTTGGTTTTGCCTCTGTTCGCTTCCATCTGGACGGGGTTTCAAGCCATCCGGACGACCAGAGCAAGATAGGTTTTCTCGAAAACCTCCATCCGTACGGTAGTACCGGACGAACGGCGCCGCGGACGAGAGACACGGAATTAAGATTTTGAGCTTAGATTTGAGCCCCTATATAAACAGAACCCCATTATCTTTTAGGGTTAACACACTAGAACAGAATTTAGAGTCTCCTAAGTGGTTTTTCAGAGAGTGGTGATGGAGAGTTGTAATTCTTAATTGTTCATTAGTGGATTGATCTACTCCTAGTCCGTGGACGTAGGCGGTCAGCCGAACCACGTATATTCTTTGTGTTCTATATTAATTCTTATTTGCGTTGTTTGATTCTTTGATTGATGTTGTTGGTTGGATCATTGCATATTTCAATCTTTCTTATTTGGATCAACAAGTTCCTATTTGTGTGCACCATTTTCACTACTCAACTATTCCCAACAATTAGTATCAGAGCTAAGGGTTTGTAGCAGTTGATCACTCGTTGGCAATTGAGAAGATGACCACCAGATATGCAGTCGAGAAGTTTAACGGTAAGAACAACTTCTCGTTGTGGCAACAAAGGATGAAGGATCTGTTAATCCAGTAGAGGGTCTCCAAGGCATTACTCGACAAGGCTAAGAAGCCTGTGTCGATGAGCAAAGATGGTTGGGAGGATCTAGATGCAAGAGCCGTGAGTGCCATTCGTCTAAATCTAGGCGACAATGCTATTCATAACATCCTGAATGAAGAGTCGGCATAGGCGATCTGGCAGAAGCTGGAGAGCCTTGATATAAATAAAACCTGGCCAATGTTATTCACAAGTTTGAACATTTAAATGTCGTGTGACATAACTAAATTAAGGGATTAACAAAAGTTATCTTTAGTCCTTATCCAGCTAGGTCGTCTTTAGATATTTCATGTTTTTCAACAAAAACATATGTAGGTGCAAGAATCTTCACTATCTGTGACTAGAGTAAAACTGATCATGTCTTCAAAGTTATATCTGATTGGTGCTTTGTGGGTTCATTTTTTTCAGCCTTTTGCAACTGTATAAGCCCCTGTTCTTCCAGTTGTTGATGTTGTGAGCTTATGTCATTGTTACCTGTGAGCTCATGTCGCTGTTGCCCGACTTACTGAGTGAGCTATTTTCATCAAGCTTCGCCTCAACTGTAATCTAGTTGTTTGACTCATCATCAAATGTATCTTCTTCATTTTGATTTACATTGGATGCTTCATAAAAAATGACGTCCTGATCACTCTATTCCTGGTCTCCGAATCTCATAACCTGTATCTTTTAACACCACTTTCATGGCTAAGAAATACACACTTTTTTAACTCAGGATTAAGCTTTGACATTTCTTCTCCCTGCACATGCACATACGCAAGACAACTAAAGATTCTGAAATTTAATAAATCAACTGATTTACCTTACCACACCTTTTGTGGAATCTTGAAATTTATGGCTGATGACGGAGATCTGTTGATAATGTAGCATTCCGTGTTGATTACTTATGCCCACAAATTCTTTGGCAAATCTGCATTCAACTACATCCACCTAACCCTTTCTGTAACTCTCTTATTCATTCTCTAGGCCACCCCATTCTGCTGTGGAGTTCCTCTAAACGTAAAGTTTAATGACTCAAGTGGATCAATGGATAACTATCTTGTTCATTCTCTTTGCCACCCCGTTCTGCTGTGGACTTTCTCTAAACGTAAAGTTTAACGACTCAAGTGGACCAATAGCCCAATAACTTATGTAAAGAACCTAAACACATGGCTCAAAAGCTTAAGTACAAGTTATTAGTAGTAGTCCAGATGGTTCATTATATACCAGACTTAGTCCAGATGGTTCATTATATACCAGACTTATTTTCTATATCTTGTCGATGGGGGATGGGGTATCATAGTATTCCCCACTCAAAGACGCGACGAGGACGTCACGTGGCCCAAGCTCTAATACCACTTTTGTCAGACCCCAACTAGGAATATGACAGGCCGTGAACCACAATCATTATATGTGGAACAAGTGAGCCCACCACAAGTAATAACAATAAAACATGAGAATTGTTTAAGAATAAAACTCAACTAAATTAAATTTAAACGTTAAAATAAAAAATATAAACAACCTAGAAATTAATTTCAAAAATAAAATAATTTTGCCATTCTGAAATCTTAATGTCACAAACTTACCCACTGGTTATTAAAATAAAAACTAAATCGACTCAACATCCTAATCATTACAAGAAAAAACATTTTTGGCGACCAAGGGCGTGGTTTAGTCGATTCAGTACTGTTATTCTATCTCTGGATTTTGTACAATGTCACTTTGACCATACGTGTTTTGTTCGTCGTCGTCCTGATGGTCGTTGTATCATCCTTTTAGTATATGTTGATGATATTATTCTCACTGGCGATGATGTTCTAGGTGGTATTGCGCAGGTAAAATAGGATCTTGGTAGGTTTTTTGATATTAGGAATTTGAGCCCCTCAAGTACTTTCTCGGTATTGAGGTTGCTCGTTCTCATCATGGGATTTTTCTTTCTCAGCGTAAGTACATCTTGGATCTCATTCAAGATACTGGCATGTTAGGGTGTAAGCCAGCATCTACTCTTATGGATCCAAATTTTAAGCTGACAGCTGAATTTAGGAAATTTCTTCCCAATCCCTCTACTTATCAACGACTGGTTGGACACTTGATTTACTTGATCAATACCAGACCAGACTTAACCTTTGGAGTGAGTGTTGTTAGTCAATTTATGTATGCTCCTCGGCAGGGTTATATGGATGCAGTCTTTCATATTCTGAGATATCTTAAGGCTTGTCTGAGCCTTAGCTTATTCTTCTCTGTTGGTATTCAATCTGGGTTCTCATGTTTCACAGACGCTGATTATGCTAGGTCTAAGACAGACAGACATTCTACTTCTGGTATTTGTACTTTCTATGGTAATCACCTCATCTCGTGGAAAAGAAAGAAACAGACAGTCCGGTCGTCTGGCGAGGCAGAGTATCGAGCTGTAGCCCAAGCAACTTATGAAATACTTTGGCTTCAATCACTTCTTGTTGAATTGGGGTTTGTAAAGAAAGAATCTTCTTAATTATTTTGTGATAACAAGTCTGCTATTATGTTTGTCTCAGACTCTGTTCTTCATGAATGATCCAAACATATAGAAGTTGACATTCACTTTATTCGACAAAAAGTTCAAGCAGACACTATCACTCCATCATTTATCCCACCATCAGAACAAACAGCAGATATATTCACTAAGTCAATATGACCACCTTTGCTCCAATTATCAATTGTCAAGTTGGGATTGATTGACATCTTTCCACCAGTTTGAGATGGAGTGTTGGAATCAATATATTCTAGAGAATATATTATAGGATTGATTCTCCAATCCTTTTTTATTCTTTCCTTAATCAGTTCTTTTCCTTCTTTGTAACATTTGATTAATATAAATATATGAAGTTAAATCTCTTATAAGATAACCTAATAAACAAAAATTTATAGTATTTAAAAATGAGAGGCCACGTGCCCCTCTGTCATGCATTGGTCACAACCCACTTGGTCGGATGGTAAGAGATAAAGGTTGATCCAATCTTTTTAGGTTAGCAATCTTTTTAGGTTAGCACAATCGCTCCATTATCTTTCCTGTGATATATAAGTGTCATTAATCTTTGCGCCTATCACAGGAAAGATTAATGAACAACCATTCTTATTGCCCTTAATAAGATGAAAATAGTAAGTAGGAACTATTCACTTGTTATACTTTTGCATTATTTAATACTCTTACTTGAGTTATTTGTTGCATTATTGCTATGGGTGCAAATAAATGAAGTCGAGTCTAATTGAGTTGAGCTTAAAAAAACTGTATGACGCTTGAGCTCACTCGAGCTCGAATAAAATTGGTCACTCTTGTTTCACGCCGAGCTGAAGTTTGAGTTCATACTTAAGCTTTTCTCTTTTTTATTAAGAGGAATCAAATTTGATAAAATTTTTGAGTTCTATTTGGGTATTTATATATTGCTTTTAAACAAGTTTAACGAGTTTGTATTGAGTCGAGTTAAGTTATTAAACAAACAATTTACGAGTTTATTTGAATCGAGTCGAGTTTATATGAGTTAAACTTATTTAAGAAACGAGACTAATTTTATGTTTACGAACAATTCATTTATTAAAAGAACTGAAATTGAACAAGACTTAATCGAGTCTAGCCACAATTTGTTCATTTGCACCCTTAAGTTTTGCAATGTGTCATCTCTGCAAAAGTACCGTGACTAATAATAAACTAACTTGTGATTGGTTTAATGCAGGAAAATGCAGAAGATGGAGAAGCTGGAAGCGATGAGTGAATTAATGCAGGCAATGTTATTATTTTTATGATTCTGAAATTCTTCATTTCTGCTCAGACTTCTGAATTTGTGGTATGTAAGTTCATTTATGCAGGCAAGTTGTGTTTGATTACGCCTAATTTGTGCTATGAGTTTTTGGTAGGGTTGTGCAAAAAAAACTCTAAATCTGTCTGTCTTTTTTGAGCCCATACGATTTACCAGTTTTAAGGGGTGGGTGGTTCAACCATAGCCTAAAAGCTCACAAAAAAGCTCTTGAATTATTGACCCAATGTTTTCTAAACATCTGAACTTTTATGAATTAGTTATTAAAAAAATTTGATTTCAATCAATTAATACTATGGTGTCAAAAACCGTCAAAAAATGAACGAAATTAGTTAATGTAGCAACTGAATATTAAACCCATGTTTTGTTATGCCAGTTTTTTTTTTTCTTTTTTTTACTTTTACTTTTACGGCTTTGATGGTATGGTAGTAGTTGATTGAAATTTAGTTGCTTAGATACTTAATTGATAAAATTAAAAGTCAAGTATTTAGCTTATGTTTGGGATGTTTAAAAGTGACTTTTAAGAGGTTTGAGAATTTTTTTTTTTTTTTTTTAAAAAAAGAGCAAGAAAAAAAGATGGATTGTTTGAGGTATTTTGTTTAGAGTAATTTTTTATTTTTTTATTTTTTGTTGAAGTGTTCAATGTTTTTACTTTTTGTTTTTAAGTTGTAGTGTTTTGAGTAATTATACAGTTTTTGTTTTGTTTTTTAGAGTTAGAATTGACTTTTTAATTGAGAGTATTTTAGTAATTTTATTTTAAAAAAAGTTAGTGTTTGTAATATATATGGACTTTTTTCTTAAAAATAAAAAATAAAGGAGTTTTTTAGATATGTTAAACACACTCGAGCTTAAAAGTTTTTTATTTTTTTAGAAAAAACTAGAACTTTTTTATTTCAAACAGAGATTAGTAGATATTGAGTCAATAGTTTAGAAGTTTTTTTTATTGTAATTTGCCCTTAAAGAAATTTCAAACCGCAGATAAAGTTTTAGTTGATAGATTTTATCTTAAACTGTTCCGTAACTTTAATTTTTGAAATACAACAAATTTGAACTTTCTATCATATTGCTATTTGAGGTTGAGGCCATCAAACCTACTGTTGTTACAGGAATGAACACCCTTTCTTTTACAGGCTTATCTTGTGATGGATGACACTTATTGATTGTAAAAATTTACTTCAAATAACATCTTCTCTGTTTTTATGAATGCCGACTTTCTCAAATAATTCCTAAAATAATCAATCAATTTGCCAATATTAGAGAGTGGGTGTTTAGACAATGAATTGATATTTTTTTACACCTAGTTTTTGGTTTGAAAAATTATTAAGTATTCTCGTTGTACTACAATGACACTTTTTGCGGAGGCGTGATTTGGTTTTTGGAGTTCACTGTCCAGACAGTAGTGAAACTCCGTCAAGACGGCGCTGCGACAGAGGCGCGGATTAGATTTTCAGCGCGTGTTTTGAAAACTTTATAAATACAAAAATTTTTGTCAGGTTATTAACACACATAGAATACTTATGAGAGTCGTATTCTCAGTTTGAGAGAGAAGCCAGAAAGAGAGTGACAGAGAGGAGAGATACTCTAGATTCAGAGCAGTGTAATCTTTATTGTCATATAATGGATTCAGGTTTTTCAGTCCGTGGATGTAGGCGGTTAGTCGAACCACGTATATCTTTGTGTTGTTCTTGATTGTTCTTATTTGCGTTTTTTGATTCTTTAATTTATATTGTTAGTTGTATCATTATGGCGTATCTATCGTTCTTGTTTGGATCAACAAATATCGTATTTGTGGACATTGTTTCCGCCGCCCAACAATTGGTATCAGAGGCTACGGTTGTAGCAGTTGATCACTTGTTAACGATAGAGATGATGATCACTAAATATGAAGTCGAGATCTTGAACGGTAAGAACAAATATCCTTCTTTAGACGGAAAAATTTCAAACAGTCCAGGCAAGATGAAAAGGCTAGTAGCTGAGTCAAACAAGCGAAAAGGGTGGAGCACTCTTACTCGAAAAAGATGTGCAACTTTGGGAAACGTCAACAGAGCCTCTAGAGGGAATAACAGATTTTGTGCTAAGGTGGAAATTGTTGGGTTTTGGTCCAAAATTGGTCGTTCATCAGTTTCAGCAGACCACCGTCCGGACGGGAGTCACCGCCGTCCTGACGTCACGAAGCAGAGACGTGATTTGGCTTCTGGAGTTCACCGTCTAGACGACAGTGAGGCTTCGTTCGGACGGCACCACGGCAGAGACACAAATTAAGGTTTCAGAACATGTGTT
>JAUTBS010110925.1:0-20383 GCA_032361285.1 Aequorea victoria | reverse complement strand
CCATTATCCTTTGTTAGTGTATTATAAATTAAAATTTTTATCAATTTTAATTAAAACCTTTCTCATAAATTATTTTAATTGAATAATTTATTATTAAAATTTTCTCGAATTTTACATATATGGTAAGTCTCTCTTTTCTCATCTCTTTTCGTTTATCTATATATTTTATTTTCTTTCCTTCAAATTTCTTTCTACTCGGTAAAAGGGGAGAAGGAGGCCGTTGGTCTCGTTCTCCCGGGCTCAATTTCTTTATTTTGTTTAAGTATATTTTTTTTGTTTAGTAGAAAAGCATGTTCTTTTTCTTTCTTCTTACCCCTATTAGCTTTAGAAACGCATGAAATATAGAATTTAGATTGTTTGTCAAAAATCCTACGTGAATTGCTATCTCTTCGTTTTCTTCTTCGTATAAAAACACTTACACTTGAGCACACTATTTTTTTCAAAAATAGTAGCCCCTTTTGGACCTCCTGGTGTCGAACTCACTCTGCCATAGTGACGCGCGCAACTTTCAGAGATTCCAGAGGTGGCGCACTCCATGTTCTAGTGGCAAGCGCCAGGTTGGAGGTGGTGTGCGCCACCTCTGCTAAAAATCAGTGGCTTCCACTAGTTTTTTTTGCATATTTTTAATTTTTAAACAGTATGTTTTATATGCATCAATTGCACTGATATGTTGCCATCTCCCATTTGACATGCCTTTAAGTGTAAGTATGCGTAGAAAACTTTAGTTTTAGATTAGGTTTTGCTTAATTGTTTGCTTTTTAATGTTCTCTCTTCAACTCCCTTTCTGTATGTATTACTTTTGATAAATTTAAGACAAGAATAAAATAAAACGGTTAAGTAAAGGCTGGTTATTGGATCGAGCGAGAGGGGTGCCTAACACCTTCCCCTTTCGTACCTTAGCTCCCGAACCATTTTCTCTGGTAAGGATGGACTAGTTCCCTTGAAAGTTTTTTGGTTTCTCGGTTTATCCGAAAACCAAGTGGCGACTCCAATTGTGCGACCCTTAACACGAACGCATTTGGGGGAAAACTCGTTTTTTCTTTTTCTCGTGGTTTGTTCCATGATCTATGTATGATACGTGGAATGGGGGAATGGAAAAAAAGTGGGCGGGTTTCTCACAGTGGCAACTCCACTAGGATTCTTTTTAAAAGTGAACCAAACATGAAAAACGTTTCAACTGTTCTTGTCTTAAATTTATCATTAGTATTAGCATTGCATGCATGGCTTTTCATCTATTTTCTTCCCTTTTTCATTCGGTACATTTCCAAAATAAAAGAAGAAAGAAGAAAATAAAATAAGACAAATTCTTACCTACCCTTTACTTATGCGGTTCACTGTCTCAGAGCTATGTGGGGGAAGTAGGCAAGCCTTCTGGCTGTATGCCCCATTGGACACAGGAAAAAAGGGTCATTGCGTACTATTTGACCTAGCCAGGTACTACTTGGTCGGGGAGGTATATTCTTGATTCCTATTCAGAATGTACCCGGTTACTGGACTACCAAGCCTTTCCATATGCGTTTAGTCAGCTTAGAACTTTCCTTTTAGGATAAATACCCTTATAGGTAATGTGCTTTTATTTCATGTTTGCTTTTGATTGATTAGATTAACTCTTTTCTTTCTTTTGAGCTGGGTTTTTATCACCCGAGTCTCATTTTTTCTTTCCCAGGGCCCTCCGTGGGTTTTTTCGTGTTTGACGCCGTTAGGCCATTGCCTGACCTCTGTCATTTTCGTTGAGCCAGGTTTCATCACTTGAGTCTCATTTTCTCTTTTCCAGGGCCCTTCGTGGGTTTTCCCGTGTTTGACGCCGTTAGGTCGTTGCCTAACCTCTGTTGTTTTTGTAAACCCGGGTTTCATCACCCTGGTCTCATTTTCTCTTTTTCGGGACTCTCCGTGAGTTGTTTCGTGTTTGACGTCGTTAGGCCGTTGCCTATCTTTTATCGTTTTTGTTGAGCCGAGTTTCATCACCTGAGTCTCATTTCCTCTTTCCCGGGACCCTCCGTGGGGTTTCTCGTGTTTGACACCGTTAGGCCATTGCCTAACTTCTGTTATTTTCGTTGAGCCAAGTTTTCATCACCCGAGTCTTATTTTCTCTTTCCTAGGGCCCTCCGTTGTTTTTTCCGTGTTTGACGCCGTTAGGCCGTTGCCTAATTTCTGTCATTTTTGTTGAGCCGCGTTTCATCACCCAAGCCTCGTTTTCTCTTTTTTGGGACCCTCTGTGGGCTGTCCCATATTTGACGCCGTTAGGCCGTTACCTAACCTCTATGGTTTTTCTGAGCTGAGTTTTATCGCCCGGGTCTCACTTTCTTTTTCCCAGGACCCTTCGTGGCTTTTCTCGTGGCTTGACGCCGTTAGGCCGTTGCCTAACCCCTTTGTCGTTTCTTTGAGTTAGGTCTCACCACCCCGTACCTTTTTTTCCTTCCGAGACCTCTCGAGGATATCTCAAACCCTTGATTCATTAAGTTTTGAACCCGACTTCTCTTGTTTACATCTAGGATTGGGCCTCATCAGCCCGTACCTTGTTCTTTTTGTTTGGGACCCCTACGGGTCTATCCCGAACCTTTGCGAACGTTGGGCTGCTAGCCCAACCTCTTATCTTACTTAAGAGCCAGATTTTTACTGACCCCTACCTCTTTCTTTCTGGGACCCTCCGTTGGTCATCCCAAGTCTTGTAGTCGTTGGGCTGGTACCTAGTCTAATTTTTGGTTAGGTCATACACCATTCCCCTTTGTGTTTAATTCGCCCAAAATTCTCTGAGTCTTGAGTTCCTTCGCCATCGAGCCACGACTCGATATTTCCCGATGATAGTCCTTAATTTTTTGTATTCGCAGGGCAAAAAACATACTGTATAAGTCAGTCTTTGTCACTGCATCCCCCTTTTATCGAGTTAGTTGGTCAAGGTATAAGTCAGCTTTTTCCCTCATCCTTCGCCGTTCGAGCTCCAGCTCATCGGTTAAGTCGGTATCATCCTGCAACACGACCTCCCTTGCCGCACGAGCTCAGCTCCTCATCCAGAAAGGTCGCGCTTCATCTCCCCTCCCTTTTCTTTCTCATCGTTGAGATTCAGAGTCTCGACGGAAAAACCGGTATCGCCCCACACCCTTTCTTTTGTTTCCATAGCCGTAGAGAGATAAGTCTCGACGAAAAGTCAAGCTGCAAAGCACGCACCCTTCTAGCCGCTTGGTGAAAAGCTTTTTTTCCTTTGGTTACTCTTCTGAAACCTCCGCTTTTATGTGTAACCGTAGCGATTCATAGTTTCAACGAAAAGCCGGGGCTTCCCGCACCCTTTCTTTTGTTTTCATAGCCCTAGAGAGATAAGTCTCGACGGAAACTTGGGCTCCTCTCGCAAACCTTTTTTTGTTGGCCGTAGAGATTCAGAGTCTCGATGGATAGGCCGGTATCTTCCCGTGCCCGTATTTTTCCTTTTTTCTTTGCCCGTAGAGACTCAGCATTCTGAGACTCGACGAAGAGGGCAAGTCGGTATCGTCCCGCACCCTCAATTTTTTGTCTACCGTTTGAGATTTAGAGTCTCAGCGTACAAGCCAAGCTCCTCTCGCAAACTTTTTTTTCTTTGGCCGTAGAGATACATCTCGACGGATAGGCCGATATCGTCCCATACCTGTATTTTTCCTTTTTTCTTTGCCCGTAGAGACTCAGCCTTCTGTGACTCGACGGAGAGGGCAAGTCGGTATCACCCCGCACCCTCAGATGTTTTTATCTACCATTTGAGATTCATGGTCTCAAACGGAAAGTCAGGCTCATCTCGCAAACCTTTTTTTCTTTGGCCGTAGAGATTCAGATTCTCGACGGATAGGCCGGTATCATCCCGTGCCCATATTATTTCTTTTTTCTTCGCCCGTAGAGACTTAGCCTTCTGAGACTCGATGGAGAGGAAAGGTCGATATTGTCCCGCACCCTCGAATCTTTTCGTCTGTCGTTTGAGACTCCGATCTTGACGAAAATCTGAGCTTCGACTCGCAAATCTTATTTTCGTCCGTCGTTTGAGATTCAGAGTCTTAGCGGAAAGTCAAGCTCCGGATCGCAAATCTTATTTTCGTCTGCCTTTTGAGACTCCGATCTCAACGGAAAGCTGAGCTCTGGCTCGCAAATCCATTTTTTCGTCTATCATTTGAGACTCCAGTCTCAGACGAAAAGCCAAGCTATGGCTCGCAAATCTTATTTTCGTATGCCATTTGAGACTCCGGTCTCGACAGAAAGCCGAGTTTCGGCTTGCATATTCTTTTTTTGTCTGTCGTTTAAGACTCTGATCTCAGATGGAAAGCCGAGCTTCGGCTCACAAATCTTATTTTCATCTTCCGTTTGAGACTCCAGTCTCAGACAAAAAGCCGAGCCTCGCCCACACCTTCTTTGTACCATATTTGGGATCTTTGCGAATCCCAAGGCGTTGAGGCAGTTTCGACGCTCTTCTAAGTCAAGTTTTTCTCGCAACCACTTCTTAGGTGTAGAGATCCAACATCTCTATGTCCTTTTTGTTTTTAGCCGGGTTCTATCACCCGCACCCTTTGTTTCTTTCGCTAAAGATTTTTGAAAGAAATCTTGAGTTCCTTTATCGTCGAGCTATCAAGCCGAGACTCCACGATTCTTTTTTCATTTTAAGCCGGGTATCGTCACCCGTAACCTTTTTTGCTCTTTTTCGGGGTTCTTACGCGCTTTCTCGCTGGGTCTTGACTACCCGTCTTGTTCCTCGCTATTTAGCGTTTGCTTTTCTGCTTCGCCCTTCTTATAGGGTCGTCACGAGCTGTAATGTCTTACGATCTAATTTTCTTTCCATCTCTTCCTCTATTAGGGTTTATCATTGCTTCTTCAAGCTCTGATATCACGCCCTTCTGGATTCGGTTGCCAAGAGGAAGACTCAAAAGATCAGACCCCAATCTGGAAAACACGATGCCAGGAGATGGTGATACAAATGCTACATTAAACCGAACTCTGTCGAAGATGCAGCGAGCTTTAGAAGGCATAACCCTCACGCTCTAGGAACAGACCCAGGCTCAGGCCTAATGCCAAGCAAAGATTCGGGCCCTACACCTGAATCAGGTTCCGAGAAATCCACAGGACAAAATAGTCAACAACGAGCTTTAGGAGGATGAATAGTACAACACAGATCTCCTAGGAAACATACCCGTTGCTGTTATCTTCAATGATGTCCAGCCAGCTGCTAATGTCACTCAACCAGTTGCCGCTGCAACTGCTGCTACTACTACTACTACTACTGTGATAGACTTGGCCTTGGCCCGGGACAAATTGGAGAAGCTGTTGACAAAAGCCAGAGGAGTTGATGAATACATGCTCGACGTTGAAGGACTCTGTCTGTTTCCCGATGCCAAGATGGCTAAGAAGTTCAAGATGTCAGACATAGAAATATTTGATGGTGCCGGAGATCCTAGGATTCACCTACGGATGTATGTCAGTACCCTATCTCCCATGGGCATCGACGACCAACTCAAAGCGCAACTCTTTCACAGGTCTCTTTCATGGGCTGCTCAGCATTGGTTTCTAACCTTGGAAGCGACCATAACCAGAACTTGGGAAGATATTGCTACTACATTTGTCGGGCAGTACAACTACAATGTCCAGCTGGACGTAATCATAAAGAAGCTGGAGACCACCAAATAGAACTCTCGGGAAGCTTTTGTTGACTTCCTGACCTGCTGGAGGGATAAAGCTGCGAAGATGACCAACCGGTCTATAGAGAAAAAATAGGTCCGGACGGTGGTAAAGAATTTACAGCCCCAGTTCAGGAAGTACCTCATTACTCAAACGCTTAGGACTTTTGAGCAGTTGTTTAATGCAGGTATCCAAATTGAGGATGCCCTCCAGTCGGGAGAAATTGAGAGAACAAAGGTCAAGACAAAAGTCAAGACTGAGGCAGGTACAAGTCAACAAAGAACCCAGAAGCCTTATCAGAGCCTGAACTATCAGGAGCAGAACTACCAGGGTCAGAATAGGTATCCGACCAACCAGACTAACCTGAATTTTCCTAACAACAACGTGTCAAGGGCAGCGGAAGTAAACCTTTTTAACCCTTAACCATATAATCCCCAGCCATATAACCCTCACCCGTTCAACCCTCAGCCAAGGCCATTCAGACCACCATTCTCATTCCCACTTGTTTAGAGAGTATTCAACGAACTAAGTGTTCTGTTCTTCGTGCTATTCTCGAGGTTGGTAAAGAAAGGGCACTTAAGCCCCCTCGCACCAACACCTATTCCAAATCCACCTCCAGCCAATTTCCACCCTCAAAAATATTGTGAATACCATCAAATTCCTGGGCACCCTATCCAATACTGTATAAAGCTTCAGCACAGGATCCAAGATTTGATTAATAACAAGGTGATCCCATCCCCAACAACGGCTAAGCTTAATGTTACCACCAATCCGTTGCCGAATCACCCGAACCCACCCACTCAGAACATAAACCATATCCACACAGTTTCATTCTGCTATGATCCCAACATCTACATTTACCCGAAAGGCACCGTCAGACCAAGTCCACCTCTCCTAGAAGGTAACATTTTGTGCTCTCTAGATACAGAAGGAACTCTATATGTGGAAGAGAATGACTTAGAAAAGCTGGAGGACATGGAAGAAATGATTGAGGAATGGGATAATATGGCAGCAAAGAACGAGGTACTTGTGGAGGCATTGATGGTTGGATGTCGTCAGAGGAATCATGAGAGGAATGTACCGACGATGAATTCGATGAAAGTGGGCAATGGAACAACCCCGATGATGATAACCTCTCTATTTTTGGCACCCTACCAGATAATGATATAGAAGAAACAGACATAAGCAAACCAAAAGAGGAATCGAAGGGGAACTCAGGGAGTACAAGATCAAGAATAGGATCCGGGACAGAGGCAGAACCATAATCGGAGATAGGGACAGAAGAAGCAAAAACAAAAGAAGCAGAAATAGAGGAAGCATAAATAGAAGAAATAGCATAAATAAAACCAGAAGCAGAGACAAAGGCAGGGATAAGGACAAAGGCGATAACAGTAACGAGAACCAGAAAGAACTTGGGATCAGAACCTGGGATTGAGTCTGACTGCAAGATTCAAACCAGGGTTGAGAAAAACAAAAGTTCAGATACGCCAGGAAATACAGAAGAGGAAGAAAAAACCATCAAGGAAACTGATAAAGTGACCAAAGTCGGGACCACTGATACCAGCACTGCCGAGAACAGGATTAGGAGTAAAGGCAAATAAAAGGCCAACCTAGATATCCCATCTGAAGAAGGAGAATGCATTCTAGACCTTTTCATTCTTGATGACAATATTTGGGACTACTCAAGGACCGATGACAGTTGAAAAGATGAGGAATTGTGGGCGGTAGAAGAGATAAACCACCAAGAGGCAGAAAAGGAACAAAACCCACCCCCAAAAGAAAAGTCAAAACCCAGCATAAACCACCCAGCAACTGACACAGAGACAGAGAAAGCAACAGGAGATAATTTATGGGGACTGGAAGGACTAGACTTGTCCAAAGTAAACCCTGCTATCGATCATTGGGACAGTCTATGGGGTCCCAAGGAAGAGGTCGATCATTTGACCAGGAGTGGAAGACACTTCAAACCCGCCAACCTAGAGAGAAGTGAAGCTAGCCAACCCACAGTAGAAGCCAAAGAGGAAGATGATGCTGTACTGAAGCAGCTCAAAAAGATCCAGGCTAATCTAAGTATTTGGGGACTACTGATGGCGTCCCATTAACATAGGCAAGCCATGGTGAGGGCTTTGAGAAAAACCGACATCTTCATCGATACCATTCCTGAACAGATGGTAGGAATAGTTACTCCTACCAAGCTGAAGAATGTCATTGCTTTTTCTAAAAATGATCTGCCCGCCGAAGGACATCTGCACAATAAGCCTCTCCACATAACAGCAAAGTGCCTAGGAAAATAAGTACCTGTGGTTTTGATTGATAACGGGTCAGCATTGAATGTCTGCCCACTTAGAATAGCACACTGCCTCGAGTTAAGAGAGCAAGATTCTACTCCAACTACTCAAGGGGTACGAGCATATGACAATACCCGCAAAAATGTACTGGGGATAGTCAAGTTCACTGTTACCATAGGACCCACCGACAGTGAGATCAAATTTCACATTCTGGATGTGTCGGCCTCCTTCGATCTGTTGTTAGGCCAACCATGGTTATATGATCCTAATGTATAAGCAATTTTATTCACTCTCCATCAGAAAATCGAAATGATAAGGGATGGAGTTGTTCTAACTATATTTGGTGAATCAAGCATCCAAGCTACTGCCACTGACGGCACCCCTTTACTTGAAATACAACATGGGAAGGAAGATCTCACCTTGAGCGGTTTTGTATTTGACAAAATAGTATCTATCCAGACTTTGATGAACAGAGAGCAGTTGTACATGAAACCTCAGGCGGTAATGATGATGGGAAAAATGTTATACTTCCAGACCTAGGGCTTGGAAAAAGCTAACAAGGTAGAACTGAACCAGTCTGTGTTCAGGGCAATCAATACACTTTTGGTCTAAGATACAAGCTATAGACACCCCAATTTTGAATAAACTAAACATCGTCCAATTTTACAAGCTTTTCGATGATGATTGTATACATTAGTCGCGTCAAAGGAGTTTATGTGCGAGTTTGAGAGTCCAAGGAGTACTTCAATGCATCCCCAAAACACCCAAAATACTAAAAATACCCATTGGTGCAGCCAATCCAGCGCTGCGCCACCTTTAAGTGGCGCACGCCACTTCCATCCAAATCGATCCATGCCACCTCAAAACTCAAGTTACTAGCATCACGCCATAACCTTTTCATGCCACTGGATGAAGCCATGTCAGAGCCCCAAGCCACCTTTACCCCTGGCGCGCACCACCTCAAAGTGACGCACACCCCCTTCCACATGGCGCACGCCACCTTGAGAGGAGCCTTTGGCACCAAGTCATCTCCTTGCCCAAAATACTATAAATAAGACCCTTCCCCAAGCCAATTAAAGAGAGTTCTCTAACTGTCGAATCTCTGTAGAACCAATTCCAACCCGTATACAATCCGAACCACTGTCAAATTAATAACTAAGCTTAAGCTAATCCTGAAACTTTACTAAGACTATCCAATTTAGAATTCTTTGCATTGGAAGGACTCGAAGATCGCAAGGAAGGCCTCTCGAGGACATGCCGTACGTGAGGAAAAGCTACAGAAATTGCCTGAAGCTTTACTTTGCTCTCTGAATATACGGTAAACCTCTCTTTTCTCATCTCTTTTCGTTTATCTATCTATTTTCTTTTCTTTCCTTCAAAGTCATTTATATTCGGTAAAAGGGGAGAAAGAGGCTATTGGCCTCGTTCTCCCTAGTTCGATTTTCTATTTCTTTGTTTAAAGCATGTTTTCCCGTTTAGTAGAAAAATATGTTCTTTTTCTTTCTTCTTACTCTTGTTTAGTCTTAAAAATGCATGAAAAATAGGATTTAGATTACTTGTCGAAAATCCTAAGTGAATTGCTATATTTTTCATTTTCTTCTTCATATAAAAACACCTATACACGAGCACACTATTTTTCTTAACAATAGTAGCCCCTTTTGGACCTCCTGGTGTCGAGCTCACTCTACCATAGTGACGCGCGCCACTTCCAGAGAGCCCAAAAGTGGCGCACGCCATAGACAGATGGCGCGCACCAGGTTTAAGGTGGCGTGCGTCAGTTCTGCTAAAAACTAATGGCTTTCAGTAGCCTTTTTTGTATTTTTCTGTTTTAAATAGTATATTTTATATATATGCATCAACTGCACTGATATGCTGTCATCTCCTATTTTTAACACGCCTTTAAGTGTAAGTATGCGTAGAAAGCCTTAGTTTTAGGTTAGATTTTGCTTCATTGTTTGCTTTTTTAATATTCTCTCTTCAACTCCCCCTTTCTGCATGTGTTACTTTTGATAAATTTAAGATAAGAACAAAACGAAATGGTTAAGTAGAGGCCGGTCTACAGAGCGAGCGAGAGGGGTGCCTAACACCTTCCCCTTTCGTACCCTAGCTCCCGAACCATTTTCTCTGGTAAAGATAGGCTAGTTTCCTTGAAAATCTTTGGTTTCTTAGTTTATCCAAAAACCAAGTGGCGACTCCAAATTGTGCGACTCCAAATTGTGCGACTCCAAATTGGGGGGAAATCCCCTCTTTTTGAGGGCGGATTCCTCACAGTGGCGACTCCACTTGGGATTCTTTTTAAAAGTGAGCCAAACTTGAAAAATATCCCAACTGTTCTTGTCTTAAATTTATCATTAGTATTAGCATTGCATGCATGATTCTCCATCTCCTTTCTTTCTTTTTTCATTGGGTACTTTTCCAAAACAAAAGAATAAATGAGAAAATAAAATAAGACAAATGGTTACCTACTCTTCACTTCGACGGTTTACTGTCTCGAAGCTATGTGGGGGAAGTAGGCAAGCCTTCTGGCCGTATGCCCCTTTGGATACAGACAAAAAGGGTCACTGCGTACTATTTGACCTGGCCAAGTACAACTTGGTTGGGGAGGTATATTATTGATTCCTATTCAGAAGGTACCCGATTACTGGACTACCAAGCCTTTCCATATGCATTTAGTCAGCTTAAAACTTTCCCTTTAGGATAAATACCCTTATAGGTTATGTTTTTATTACTTCGTGTTTGCTTTTGATTGATTAGAGTAGCTCTTTTCTTTCTTTTGAGCTGGGTTTCATCGCCCGAGTCTCATTTTTTGTTTCCCGGGACCCTCCGTGGGTTTTTCCCAATTTTGACGTCGTTAGGCCTTTTCCTAACCTTTGTCGTTTCTTTTTAGCCGGGTTTCATCACTTGAGTCTCACTTTCTTTTTTTTGGGACTGTCCATGGGTTTTCCCAGTTTTGATGCCGTTAGGCTGTTGCCTAACCTCTATCATGTTCGGTGAGCCGGGTTTCATCACCCAGTCTCATTTTCTTTGAGCCGGATTCCATCACCCGAGTCTCATCTTTCTCTTTTCTGGGACCCTCCATGGGTTTTCCCAGTTTTGTCGCTGTTAGGTCGTTGCCTAACCTCTATCATTTTCTTTGAGCCGGGTTTCATCACCTGGGTCTCATCTTTCTCTTTTTCGGGACCCTCCGTGGATTTTCCCAGTTTTGACGCCGTTAGGACGTTGCCTAACCTTCGTCATGTTCTTTTGAGCCGGGTTCCATCACCCGAGTTTTATTTTTTTTCTCTTTCCCGGGACCCTCCGTGGGTTGTCCCGTGTTTGACGCCATTATGTCATTGCCTAGTTTTTGTCATTTTCTTTTTGAGCTTGGTTCCAACACCCAAACCTTGCTTTCTCTTTCCCGAGATCCTCCGTTGGTTATCCCGTGGCTTGACGCCATTAGGATGTTTGCCTAACCCCTTTTGTTGTTTCTTTGAGCCGGGGTTTCATAGACCCTTTGCCTCTTTTCCCTTTCGAGACATCCCGAGGTAGTCTCGAACCCTTGAGTCATTAGGTCTCAGACTCGACTTCTCTCTTTTGCATCTAGGACCGTGTCTCATCAACCCATACCTTGTTCTTTTTGTTTTGGGACCCCTCCGGGACTATCCCAAACTTTTGCCGACGTTGGGCTGTTAGCCCAATCTCTTCTCTTTCGTTAGAGCCGGGTTTTCACTGACCCATAGCTCTTTATTTCTGGGACACTCTGTTGGTCATCCCGAGTGTCTTAGTCATTGGACCGAGATCTAGTTAAGATTTTGGTTAGGTCCTGCGCCTTTCCCCTTTCTGTTCAGTTTACCCAGAATTCCCTGAGTTCCGAGTTCCTTCACCACCGAGCCATGACTTGATGTTTCCCGATGATAGTCCTCCATTTTTCATATTCTTAAGGCGGAAAAACTGACTGTGTAAGTCAGTTTTCGTCACCGCGTCCCTTTTATTGTTTCAGCCGGTCTTTGTCACCGCATCTCCCATATTGTGTAAGTCGGTCTTTATCACCACATCTCCTTTATTGTGTAAGTCGGTCTTTGTCACCACATCTCCCTTTATCGAGCTAGTTATGTCAGGGTATAAGTCGGCTTTGTCCCGCATCCTTCGCCGTTTGAGCTCCGGCTCATCGGCGTAAGTGGGTATCGTCCCGCAACACGACCTCCCTTGCCACACGAGTTCATCCTCGTCTGGAAAGGTCACGCTTCGTCTCCCCTCCCCTTTTCTTTCTAACCATAGAGATTCAGAGTCTTGACGAAAGCCAGTATTGTCCTGTAACCTATCTTTTGTTTCTATAGCCGTAGAGAGATAAGTCTCAACAAAAAGCCGCACTACGAAGCCCACACCGTTCTAGCCGCTTGGCGAAAAGTTTTTTCCCTTTGGTTACTCTTCTGAAGCCTTCCATTTTTTTCCTATCCATAGCAATTCAGAGTTTCGACGGAAGCCAGGGCTTCCCGCAATCTTTCTTTTATTTTATCCGTAGAGAGATAAGTCTCGATGGAAGCCGGGCTCCTCCCGCAGACCTTTTTTTGTTGGTCGTAGAGATTCAGAGTCTCGACGGATAGATCGGTATCGTCCCGTGCCTGTATTTTTCTTTTCTCTTTGCCCGTAGAGACTCAGCCTTTTGAGACTCGATGGAGAGGGAAAGTCGGTATTGTCCCGTACCCTCTGTATTTTCGTCTGCCATTTGAGATTCAGAGTCTCAGCAGACAAGTCGGGCTCCTCTCGCAAAATATTTTTTCCTTTGACTGTAGAGATACGTCTCGATGGATAGGCCGGTATTGTTCCGTGCCCGTATTTTTTTTTTCTTCACCCATAGAGACTCAGCCTTCTGGAACTCGACAAAGAGGGCTAGTCGGTATCCGCACCATCGGTATTTTTGTCTGCCGTTTTGAGATTCCGGGTCTGAAACGGACAAGCCGGGCTCCTCTCGCAAAACCTTTTTTTTCCTTTGGCTGTAGAGATACGTCTCGATAGATAGGCCGGTATCGTCCCATGCCCATATTTTTTCTGTTTTCTTCGCCCGTAGGATTTAGCCTTCTAGGACTCGACAGAGAGTGCAAATCAGTATCGTCCTGCACCCTCGATTTCTTTTCTTTGGCCGTAGATATATGTCTCGACGGATAGGCCGGTATCGTCCCGTGATCATATTTTTTGTTTTTTCTTCGCCCGTAGAGACTCAGCCTTCTGGGACTCGACGGAGAGGGTAAGTCGGTATTGTCTCGCACTCTTAGTATTTTTGTCTACCGTTTGAGACTCCGGTCTCAGATGGAAAGCCGAGCTCCGACTCGCAATCCTTTTTATAGTCTATCGTTTGAAACTCCGGTCTCAGACGGGAAGCCGAGCTTTGGCCCGTAAACCTTATTTTAGTCTACCGTTTGAGACTCTGGTCTCAGAAGGAAAGCCGAGCTATGGCTCGCAAACACTTATTTTAGTCTGCCGTTTGAGACACCGGTCTTAGACGGAAAGCCGAGCTTCGGCTCGCAAATTTTATTTTAGTCTGTCGTTTGAGACTCCAGTCTGAGACGAAAAGCCAAGCTCTGGCTTGCAAATCTTATTTTAGTCTGCTGTTTGAGACTCCGGTCTTAGATGGAAAGTCGAGCTGTGGCTCGCAACCTTTATTTTTTTCTGTCGTTTGAGATTTAGAGTCTCAATGAAAAGCCGGGCCTCACCCGCATCTTCTTCGTACCATTTCTGGGATCTTTGTGAATCCCGAGGCATTGAGGTAGTTCTGATGCTCTTCTAGGCTGGGTTTTTCCCGCAACCCCTTCTTAAGTCTAGAGATCCTACATCTCTATGTCCTTTTTGTTTTAAGTCGGGTTCTATCACTCGCACCCTTTGTTTCTCTTGCTCAGGATTTTCTGAAGAAATCTTGAATTCCTTTATCGTCGAGCTGTCAAGTCGGGACTTCACGATTCTTTTTCTATTTTAAGCCGGGTATTGTCACCCGCAACCTTTTTGTTCTTTTTTGGGATTTTGACGTGCTTCCTCACCGGGTCTTGACTACCCGTCTTTATTTCTCTTTTTGTTCTTTTTTGGGATTTTGACGTGCTTCCTCACCGGGTCTTGACTACCCGTCTTTATTTCTCGCTATTTAAAGTTTATTTTTCTGCTTCGCCTTTCTCGTAAGGTTATCACGATCTATAATGTCTTATGATTTGATTTGCTTCCCATCTTTTCCTCTATTAGGATTTATCATTACTTCTTTAAGCTCTGACATCACGCCCGTCTAGATTCGATCACCAAGCGGAAGACTCAAAAGATCAGACTCTGGTCCAGAAAACACGATGGCATGAGATGGGGATACAAATGCTGCATTAAATCGAACTCTGTCAGAGATGCAGTGGGCTTTGGAAGGCATAACCCTCAGGTTCCAGGAACAGACCCGGGCCCAGGCCCAAAGCCAAGCAGAGATCTGGCCCCTATAACTGAATCAGGTTCTGAGAAATCCACGGGACGAGGTACTCAACAACCAGCTCTGAGAGGATAAATAATACATCACAGATCGCCTAGGAAATAGACCCGCGGCTATTATCTTTGATGATGTCCAGCCAACTGCTAATATTCCTCGACCAGTTGCCGCTGCTACTGCTACTGCTGTGATAGACCCGGCCTTGCCCCGGGAAGCCTTACTGTCTGATAAAATAGACAGGTTCTAAAAGGTATTGAGAAAATCCAGAGGAGTTGATGAATACATGCGACGTTAAGGGACTCTGTCTATTTTCTGACACCAAATTGCCCGAGAAATTCAAGATGCCAGACATAGAGAAATTTGACAGTACCGGAGATCCTAGGATTCACCTACGAATGTATGTTGGTACCCTATCTCCCATCGGCATCGATGACCAACTCAAAGCGCAACTCTTTCACAGCTCTCTTTCAGGGGCTGCTCGGCGTTGATTTCTAACCTTAGAAGCCACCCAAACCAGAACTTGGGAGGATATTGTTACTGTATTTGTTGGGCAGTACAACTATAACTTCCAGTTGGACGTAACTATAAGAGAGCTGGAGACCACTAAGTAGAATCCCCAGGAAGCTTTTGTTGACTTCCTGACCCGCTGGAGGGTAAAGCAGCCAAGATGACCAATCGGTCTACAGAAAAAGAACAGATCCAGATGGTAGTAAAGAACTTGCAACCTCAGTTCAGAAAGTATCTCATTACTCAATTGCTTATGAATTTTGAGTAGTTGTTTGATGCAGGTATTCAAATTGAGGATGCCCTCCAGTCGGGAGAAATTAAGAGAACAGAGTTCAGGACAGAAGTCAAGACCGAGGCAGGGAAAAGTCAGCAGAGAACTCAGAAGCCCTATCAGAGTCTTAAAACTATCAGGGGCTAAACTATTAGGGTCAGAATAGCTACCCAACCAACCAGGCTAGCCTGAATCCGCCTAACAATAACGTGCCGAGGGCAGCGAAAGTGAACCTTCTTAACCCTCAGCCATATAATCCCCAGCCATATAACCCTCATCCATTTAACCCACAACCATTTACCGCCTAGCCAAGGCTGTTCAAACCGCCACTTGCCTTCCCACTAGTCCGAAGAGTATTCAATGAACTGAGTGTTCTGATTTCCGTGCTATTCTCGAATTGTTGGAGAAAATGCACTTAAGCCCCCTCGTACCAACACCTATTTCAAATCCACCTCCTGCTAATTTCAATCATGGAGCATATTGTGAATATTATCAAATGCCTGAGCATCTCATCTAGTACTATATGAAGTTTTGGCACAAGATCCAAGATTTGATTGATAACAAGGTAATCCCGCCCCTAATGGCGGCTAAGCCCAATGTTACTACCAATTCACTATCGATTCACATAAACCCACCCCCTTGAACATAAACTATATCCACATAGTTTCACCCCGCTATGATCTCAACATCTATATTTTCCTATAAGGGGTCGTTAGACCAAGTCCACCTCTCCTAGAAGGGAACTTCTTGTGCTCTTCAGATGCAGAAGGAACTCTGTATGTCAAAGAGAATGACTTGGAAGAGCTGGAGGACGCAGAGGAAATGATTAAGGAATGGGATAATGTGGCAGCAAACAACGAGGTACATGTGGAGTTTGCCTTCTATGACCCCAACATAGATACTGACATTGATGGATGGATGTCGTCAGACGAATTAGAGGAGGAATGCACAAATGACGAATTTGATGGAAGCGAGGAGTGAAATAACCCCGATGATGAAAAGCTCTCTACTTCTGGCACCCTACCAGACAATGATGTAGAGAAAACAAACATAAGAAAATCGAAAGAGGAATCGAAAGGGAACTCAGGGAATACAGGATCAGGAATAAAATCTGGGACAGAAGTAGGGACAGAAACAGAAGTAGTGACAGAAGCAAGAGCAGAAATAGAGGAAACAAAAATAGAGGAAATAGAAATAAAGGGAACAGGAGTAGCAAAAATAAAACCAAAAATAGAAACAGAAGAAGGGACAGGGATAAAGACGATAACATCGATGGGAACTAGAGAGAACTCAGGATCAGAACCCGGGAATGAGTCTGACTATAGGACTTAAACCAGGGCTAAGAAAAACCAAAGTTTAGATATGCTAGAAAGTGCATAAGAGGAAGAAATAGCCAGCAAAGAAGTCGACAATGTGACCAGAGTCGGGCCCACTGATATCAGCACTGTCGAGAATAGAATTAGGAGTAAAGGCAAACAAAAGGCTGACCTAGATATCCCATCTGAAGAAGGAAAAGGCATTCTAGACCTTTTCATTCTCGATGATGATATTTGGGACTACTCAGGGCCCGATGACAGCTCGAAGGATAAAGAATTATGGGCAGTAGAAGAGATAAACCGCCAAGAAGAGGAAAAGGAACAAAGCCCGCCCCCAGAGGAAAAATCAGAGGCCATCACAGACCAGCTAACAATCGACACAGAGATAGAGAAAGCAACAGGAGATAGTCTATGGGGACCAGAAGGACTAGACTTGTCCAAAGTAAACCTTACTACTAATCATTAGGACAGTCTATGGGGCCCTGAGGAAGAGATTGAACACTTGACCAAGAGTGGAAGACACTTCAAACCTGTCAACTTAGAGAGAGGCGAAGCTAGTCAGCCCACAACAGAAGCTAGAGAGGAAGATGATGCTATACTGAAATAGCTCAAGAAAAACAAGGCTAACCTAAGTATTTGGGGGCTACTGATGGCATCCCACAAACATAAGTAAGCTATGCTGAGGGCTTTAAGAAAATCCAATATCTCCATTGATACCACTCCTAAATAGCTGGTAGGAATGGTTGCTCCTACCATTGCTTTCTTCGATAAAGATCTACCCATCGAAGGATATCTACACAACAAGCCCCTCCACATAACAACAAAGTGCCTAGGAAAATGGGTATCAGTGGTTTTAATTGATAACGGGTCTGCATTGAATGTCTGCCCACTCAGAACAGCGCACTGCCTTAGGTTAAGAGAGCAGGATTTTACTCTAACCATTCAAAGAGTACGAGCATATTATAATATCCACAGAAATGTGCTGGGGGTAGTCAAGTTCGTTGTTACCATAGGACCCACCAACAGTGACATCGAGTTTTACGTTTTGGATGTGCCGGCCTCCTTCAATTTGTTGTGAGGCTGACCATGGTTATATGATCCTAATGTACAAGCAATTCCATCCACTCTCCATTACAAGGTTAAAATGATAAGGGATGGAGCTGTTCTGACTATATTTGGTGAATCAAGCATCCAGGCTACCACCACTGACGGCACCCCTTTCGTTGAAATACAACAAGGGGAAGAAGATCTCACCCTGAGCAGTTTTGAATTTGATGAAACAATAGCTATCCAAACTTTGATGAATGGAGAGCAGCTATACATGAAACCTTAGGCGGTAATGATGATGGGCAGAATGTCATACTTCCCATGCCTAGGGCTTGGAAAAAGTCAACAAGGTTGCACTGAACCAATCTGTGTTCAGGGCAATTAGTATACCTTCGGTATGGGATAGAAGCCCATGACACAAGACCTTGCTAAAGGAAATAGGGAAGCACAGAGGAAGGCATGGGCTAAGAGAACTGATACATAATACCTGGCTCCACTGCCAACATATGGGCCTCTAAATGGGCAGTATGTGAAGGAATGTGAGACATTTCCGTTCTGCAGATTTCTAGAACCATGGATCGATGAAGGGTTTGGGAAGAAGACACCTAGGATAGAGATATTCTTCAAACATCAGCTGACCAACAACGAGCCCGAGGAGGACAAGGCAGAAGACGAAGGCATAACAGAAAAGGCACGCGGAAAAGACTGGGAGGAAGACCTGGAAGAATTCACACTGGGGTCGTTCTTTGAGGGAGCCACTCCTATACATACGGAAGAAGCCGTGAAAGACATCGCCATGCTTGGCAGTGACGATCCAGTCGACTATTCCAGATTAATAATAAGCGAGGGTAACGTTGTAATAAGAAATTGGACCTATGAATATAATGTTTTGAATGATGTAGATAGTGGGTCAGAGTCTGAGTCGGACTCGTCAGCATCTACAGAGTCAGAGTCCAGTGGTGAGTCTGCCAGACATCCACCTGTTGGGGTGTCTCGGTCTTCTGTCACAACCAAATACATGTCAAAATCTGTAACCTTCGATGATTATAATAATAACATGGAGAACTCTTCTAGTTACCCTGCTGTACTTCCTTATGAATGTTTGATTGCTGACTCTGATGATTTTGATGGGATTATTCCCCCAGAGCTAAACCTTTGATTGAAATTTTTTCCCAATAAATCTAGGTATTGAGAAAGATCCACAAATGGTCCAGATTGGCTCTACTTTATCAAATGAAGAATGTGAGCCATTAATCAAATTATTAAAGGAATTTCAAGACATCTTTGCATGGTCGTACACAGACATGCCTGGAATGGACCCAAATATTGTCCAACAAAAAATATCCCTCTACCCTGACGCCAAACCTATAAAACAGAAGCTGAGATGTCTAAGACCTGATTGAGCCCTCAAAATTAAGGAGAAAGTTACCAAACAAGTGAATGCCAATTTTCTTCAGGTGACAGAGTACCCCCAGTGGGTTGCTAATATTGTTCCTGTACCAAAGAAGGACGGTCGAGTACGAGTTTGTGTTGACTTCCGAGATCTTAACAAAGCAAGTCCTAAAGACGACTTTCCCCTGCCACATATAGACGTCATTGTGGACAACACTGTTGGACATGCACTGCTGTCATTCATGGATAGATTTTTAGGATATAATTAGATTCTCATGACACCCGAGGATAGAGAAAAGACTATGTTCACCACTCTGTGGGGAACATACTGTTATAGGATTATGCCTTTCAATCTGAAAAATACAGGAGCCACGTACCAACGTGCTGCAACAGCGTTACTCCACGATATGTTGCACAAAGAAGTGGAAGTATATGTCGATGATATGATTGTTAAATCCAAAGACCTTGAAGGACATACCCCAGCCTTGGAGAAATTCTTTGAGAGAATCAAGAAGTACCGAATGAGGTTGAACCCGCATAAGTATGCTTTTGGAGTTATCACCAGAAAAATGCTAGGATTCATCATTACTAAGAGAGGAATAGAAGTGTATCCCTCCAAGATCAAGGCAATTTTGAAAATGCCTCCCCCGAAGATGGAGAAAGAAGTTGGAGGATTCATTGGAAAGATACAGTTCATTGGTCATTTCATCTGCTTAAAAATAACACCAAATTTCAGTGGGATCAGCATTGCCAGAACGCCTTTGAGTCAATCCAAAAGTATCTATAAAAATCTCTAATGCTTTCCCCTCCAGAACTACGCAAACCTTTAATCATGTACTTATTAGTGAATGAGACTGCAATAGGTTTTATGTTGGCACAAGAATGGGACAACGACGAAGAAAGGGCTGTGTACTACTTGAGAAAGAAAATGACAGACTACGAAGCCCGATACACGCCACTGGAGAAAACTTGTTGGGCTTTAGTGTGGTCATCCAACAAGCTGCAACACTACATGTTGGCATACCCTGTAGTGTTGATTTCCAGAATAGACCCGCTGAAGTACTTGTTCGAAAAATCTGCGCTAACAGGAAGAATGGCCCGATGATTGCTATTATTGGCCAAATTCAAACTGCATTACAAGACCAGGAAATTGGTAAAAGGACGAACCGTGGCAGAGTTCTTAGCAGATCAACCAATTGAAGGAAAAGAAAAATCAGAATTTCAGTTTCCCGATGAAGATGTGTTGACAGTTGAGAATGAGATGTGGATGTTATACTTTAATGGTGCCTCAAACCAATATGGTTATGGAATCGGAATACTATTGGTCACTCCAGATGACTCGCATGTTCCGTTGGCCTACAAGCTAAACTTTGAGATTACCAACAATCACGCCGAATATGAAGCGTGTATTGTCGGGATGGAAGCCACTTTGAAATTGGGTGCAAGAAAGATAGAAGTGATCGGTGACTCAGCCTTGGTCGTTTCCCAAGCCAGTGGGAAATGGAAGGTT
>JAUTBS010110924.1:0-30898 GCA_032361285.1 Aequorea victoria | reverse complement strand
AAGGCTTTGAGTGGTTTTACTTCAAGTGGGAGATTGTTGAAAAGTGAAGAAAAAGCGTTCTGGAAAAAAAAGTCTGAACGTGGGTCCAAAATGTCCGGACGTAATTGGGCAGAAGTATTGGTTTAACCACTGGACAAAAACGTCCGGACTCCGAACGCACGGGATTCTGGTCGAAAACGTCCGAACGCAAGTTAAAAACGTCAGGACATTCTGCGGCAACAAGTGCGCGTAGCAGCTTCTAAAACCGTATTTTTTGTTTCCCTATATATTAGAACACATTGTAACCATTAGCCGTCACTTGGAAAAGTTGAGAGAAAAGTTTAAACTCTCTAGAAACTCTTGTATTCCTCTTGATCATAGTGAAGAGTGTGAGCCCGTGGACGTAGGCACGATTTGCCGAACCACGTAAATCTTGTGTTGCGTGATTGTTCTTGTTCTTGAGCTTGTGGTTATTTTTCTTTCTTGTCGTTGTTTGATTAATCTCGGTCCGTGGGCGAATTGAAAGTGAATCAATCCCCGACATAACTTGCAATGGATGAGAAGATTGTACACCTCACTTGTAACATCCCAATCAGGAATGACGGTCTTCAAGAGGATCCCCAGTCGCCATCTCAAGGTAACTCTTTTGTACCAAATGTGCAACCACCAAAATATTAATTTTCATGGTACAATAATGAATTCGCTTTTGTTGTGATTAATTAGTTCTAAGCATGGACTAATCAGCTTAAAGACCATAACTAGTTTAAGATCTTGCTTTCTCTATCATTTATAGCCTAGACATGTATCAAGACTAGTGCCACCTCATGCTTTGATTGCTTTACACCTCATACTTATGGATTTGGACACCTCATGCTAGGAAACACCAAGTCCTTGAGGCAAATCATCTCCTGCTTGCTTTTTATGTCAACACCTCATACTTGGTTGAAGTAACACATCTTATTTGAACTTAGTGTTGGCTCCTACTTAATATCCACCTCATGCTTGTATATATATCTATAAATAGAATAGAATTTTAAGAAAATTTATTCTTTCATTGAACTCTCTGAAAACATAAGAGAGAAAGACCGGAAAAAAGCACTTGTTTATATGCAAGTGATTTTCTCCCACTTCTAATGTTTTATTTAATCTATTCTTATTGAACTGCTTTAGTAATGGAAAACAAATTGTTTTTATTCCCACATGCTATATAAAAGTATGAAACAAGTATGGATTATGAAAATTATATGTTCATCTGTTTTTTGTTATTGTGTTACTTGTCTTTTAAGAGACTGGATCTGATAAAAGTGGTGACTGCATATAGTCTACCCTCAGAGGGTAGAGGCTCTAAAGTGTGGCAACTGAAGATAAATAGAGGTCTGCACCTACTCTCAGAGGGTAGAGGCCCCTCGAGTGTCCGCTTATGAGCAACTGAGAGTATGGTTTTAAAAATGAGTCACAACCATCATGCAACATTGTTGTGTAAAGATATGGGACACTGCCATTACTCGTTATGACCGCTATAGTGATGAGATTGAATTTCACATGCGTAACGGCCGCAACTGTTATGTAATACCTGAAACGAGCCGTTACAACACCCTTACAACTACTACGCCTGTTACATAAAGGTGCCTGTCAGCATGCGTTCATTTTTTCCCTTTTAACTTCTATTTTGTATTTACTTAAAACATTAAATCTTGAACATAATTCCTTATATAGGTGTAACTTTTAAATTGTATGTCTCTTACTCGTGTAACTTGAAAATATGTATCATATAAATTTAGTTTCTGATTAATAATATAAATGAATGGTTATATTTCTAATATTTATAATTCTCTTTTCCTTATATATTTACTTATCTTGGTTATTTATTAGATGTAACATGGAAGTTTGAAACACAAAAACTGTAGTGTAAGTTTTTTTTTTTATATGAAAAAAGAAACCAGTATACTCAAGTCTATAACTGTTAGGTATATAATTTTTTTTTTTTATAAGTTGTTAAGTATATAAATAATGATAATAGATTAATGCAGCGTGAATTTATGACAAATGAAATAATTGACTGTTACAAAAAAATATGGTAAACCTCTCTTCGTAGCCACTTAAAAATATTATAAAATTTAAAGCATCTGTTAGATCATGTTCTAAAATAAATAAAATCCGTTAAAAATCATTTCAAACACCAAGGAATATAATTCAGAAAGAAAAACATGTAAAACAGTAAGTTTTCATAAATTTGTGCGACAAAGAAAAAAGTTCCCGACTCTGGTTTCTGCCACCGTTACACTACGATCTTTCAATCATGAAACCGCATCACTACCACAGTTATTTTTTTACGACTGCAACCACTTTTTAGAACCTTAGCTGAGAGATTAGATTCTCACTCATGAATATTGATTTGTGTTTTTTCTTTGTATCTGAAACTTGTATAAATTCCTCTTGATTGTTTTGTGTACTTAATCTAGCTAGTTGTGGTAGTTGGTTACTTACTGATATGTCTACCTTAAACATCCTATTTATACCCACAATGTAGGTTGATGGTTATGGAGTGAAGGCCAATAAAATATCAAATTAATTGAAGAATTAGAGGAATTTTATGATTTCTGAACTATTTTTGTAGCAGTTGATATTTTGGAACAATTGTAATTGGAATTGATTTTACAGAAATCTTCTTCATTTATTTATTTATTTATTGTACTCCAAAATTTAACTATTCAATCAACGACCAGTCACGACCCATTCGACTTGGGCGAGGTTTGAGTCATGACATAATGTTTAGCAATTTCACCATCATCTACATCTCAATCATGAACAAGCCTTTAAAATCTATCATTCCAGACCACACCACCTCTTGACAAGTGGTGATAGTCTACCACTTGGGCTTCAATCCAAGACTACCGAAAACAAGGAAGGACATTTTTATGGCCTTTCCAAACCCCCAATTTTTTTCCAACACACCCACCCAACGCGTAATGCTAAATGCCATCCCCAGCCCCTCTCCTAAATAAAAGAACTTGTGCACACCATTGTCATGTCAATTCTTGGTCTATTGTCATTCCCATCTCAAAATCCCTCTCTCTATATATACGTAACGTATATATCTACATATATATATATATATATAAAGTATGTCAATCTAGGAGAATCAAGCTAACTCTGAAAGGAGAATATCTCACTTTATCAGTCCACTCAACAGAATCGCTCAGATGTGATCAATTTTTCATGACCACCACAACTTTCCTCCAAAAGCCATCTTACTAAGAAGCAAATTTTCACAGCCACTTTTCTTTCAATAAGAACCGTTCGAAGCTTCAAATCTCCAAATCTTTCGACAAATTGTCCCTTCATAGTTTCTTCAACTTCCCAAGTATTTACAATGGTATAGCGGTAAGTATAAAGTAGGTTGCAAGGCTAGACAATGTGCTCTTCATTGCCATTGGCCTCAACCCTTAGACACATACTCCAATTCCAACTCGAAACCTCCCTCCAAAGCAGTTCACTACCAAATCCCTATTAAATCAAATTTGAGGGGAGAACCACAAACAGCCTCAAATAAGGCAATGGGAGACAACGCATTTTACATCCGATAATAGCGGCTAAGAAATGAAGATATAAAATGAATCTAATAAGGATAAGTTTCATCTTACCCACATTTGCATTCAAATTTGCAGTCAAACCCCACATGGCATCAAAACATAATTGCATTTGGTGCAATATCTTAGTTACTCTACCTTTTCCCAGCGCAATACCATTGTGTCAATAAAAACGGTTTGAAAATGGAACGCGGGCCCCCCCTCTTCGGCTAACCTCAGGACACTCTTGTTAGTCCTCCCGCATATTATGTTTAAAAATTACATTGAAGAAATTACAAAGAGTCAGAAATTCAAAGACAGCAACAGGGATAACATGTGGATCTCTTTCTTGGTTACAAACTTTCAGTGCCGGCCATTGATAGGCGCCTAAATGGATACCTTTAAGTCCCTTAAAGTACACTAGTTAGTCCAATTACTTATATAATTTTCATGTTTTTAATAATTTCAGGCACTTTAGAACCATAGAAACAAAAGGGGTTCAAAAAGAACAAAGACCAATTCTAGACACCACCATTCGGACGAAAGTGACGTCTGTCCGGACGCCATACTCCAGAAGGACCAGAACACAAGCATTTCAGTTACAGCAGACACCGTCCGAACGGGAATAACCAGAATGCTATATTTTGCCACTTCGAAGCTCTGGTTTATGCACACCTCAGATGTGTGAGACACCTCTATCTCAAGGTAATTTGTACACTTAGAGTTTGATCATGACTATGGACCAAAAAATAACCCTCAGACAAGGAAAATAATAAAGACTAGCAAAGTCAACAAAAGGGGTTTCAATGACTGCAACACTTGGCCCTATATAGCCCACAAATCTTATACATTATCCTAGGGAGATGATGGAAGGCACTTGTAAAAGATATGGAGAGTAGATAGTGATTGAGTAGGAGACTTTTTGGAGAGAGAACAACTATAAAAGAAGGGAAAGAATTCAGATTTGGGGGGGTTGGTTTTGCTATTTTATCTTTGTAGAAAATCAGATGTTGCAGAAGAAGAGAGGTGTTCAAAGTTCTCCCATGGTGTCCATACTCCATCTCTTGATATCTCTCTCTCTCCTATGAGTGGCTAGGCTCTTCTTCCTTAGGGTAGAGATGAAATTCTAATCAAGTAACTTCAATTTTTGTATTGTGATTTTTGGATGTATTATTTGAATCTTTGTTTCTATAACTTTTAGATTCTTCGTTTTAATCCAAGTTTTGATAAAGTTCAAATCTACACTTTGTGCTTGTTTTTTGTGATTTCAAATACTTGGTTATACATGGGTTTTATTGGTTTATGATTAAGAGTCGAGATAGAATATGCTAAGGTAAGAGAAATCGTACTAAAACTTGTTGAAGACGATTCGTACTTACTTGCGATATCCTATGCCGATTTTTAGTTATAATAATACTCTTGATGACTCCCTTAGAGCTTGTAGCTTAATGGGTCGAGTAGATTCAAGTAATGCTCCCTTAATCACTAGAGCTTGTAGCCTAATAGGTCAAGTAGATTCAAGTAATACTCCCTTAATCAATATATTAATTGTTGTTGCGAGATTAGGGTGAATTCAAAACCCTAAACTCTCTATCTCTGTATCGATTTCGTAAAACTTAGTTGTAATCTTTACTTAGCTCAAGTTTCTCTAGTCTAGTTCAACCACATCACAAATCGTTTTCTGAATTACTTTGAGAGTTAACTAGAGAAATTTAGCATCTTAACCTTATTTGTCCCCAAGGATCGACACCCTACTTGCTAGTATTTCTCCCGAATAAAGGTTAAGTTACGCTATCATTATTCATTTGTTAAAACCTCTTTCGAGAGCGATCAACCATTCAACTCTAAACCAAATAGGATTTCAATTACAGCAAATTAACAAAATAGAAAACTTTAATTGCACTGACCTCCCCAAGGTTTGTGAATCATGAATAAACCAACCCTTGTTTCGAAGACGATAGGGTATGTCCTACGGATTCACATGGTCCCCAAATCCTTTTCATTTCTCCATACGCATACCAACCAACTAGGCTAGAGAATTTTTTTCTCTCTTATAATGCCCCTCTAACACAAAATCTGCCAAGTATTTGGCTAAACTACCTAATAAAAATTCAATTAAAAAAAATTACGGGGGAAAGAGCATTATGGTTATCACAAAAATAAATACAAAACATAATAAAGTGAGAGAGTTGGCTCAAAGCATACATATAAAAATCTAAAGTGAAAAAAAAAAAAAAAAAGACTTTCTTCCTTCACTTTTTTACATGAAAATCTACTTAAGATTGTTATATAGAAGTTAGAAGAACCATCAACTTTTAGCAAAATCAAAAGAAAACCAAACAACAATAGTTTAACCAAATCAAACTCAACACCAACGTAAATCTTCAACCCAACACCAACATTAATCTTCAACGAAAAACCAACAGCATCAACTTCACATCAAATCTAAAACCCCAACTTATTTAACCAATATCGCTAGATTTCTAAATCGAATGAAAAGAATTAGTTTGAATGGAGAACCGCAATACACGTTATGCTAGAAGAAGAAGAAGAAGAAGAAGAAGAAGAAGAAATTTATGGTGGTGCTGTGATTGACCAAAGAGCGCAGTGACAACAACAATTTAGATGTCTTTGAGGCCTGCGGCGACAATTGTAGTTAAAAGGTATCAACAATGTGGTTAGCTAACTGTGTTTATCTTTCCCTTCTCTATCTCTATCTCTTCAAAGGCAACGTCCTAAATCTGAATCAGAAGGTTTATGCCCCTTTCTTATCAGCTCCCGGTCTCATAATTTAATCCACCCCTTCCATGGGTAGAGTTTATCCCACTCCAGATTTATACAACTCTCCACTAGATTGCTTTTATATACTTGTTTGGCCACCCAAAAATGCAAGATATGAGGAAAGTCATACAATCCACTCATCTTATCTAGGTAAAACAAATATGGGTCCCTTGGATCAGTTATCCCATGACTCTTCAAAGACAATGTCCTAAATTCGAATCAGAAGGTTTATGTCCCTTTCTTATCAACATAATTTAACCTGCCCCTTAGATGGGTTCAGTGTATCCCATTCCAGATTTATACAACTCTCCACTAGAATGCTTTTTTATATTCGTTTGGCCACCAAAATGCAAGATATGAGAAAAATCATATAATCCACTCATCTTATCTAAGTAAAACAACCATGGTTACCTTGGATCCCGTATCCACATGGGATAACAACACTCCTTAAAATAAAAAGCTTCCATGTGTCCAATACCCCTAAACATTTTAGTTATTTTTTTCTATTTAAAGTTTAAACAAGTTTATGACACTTCATAGATATTCCAGGAATCTCCTTAAAAGAAAACACCCGAAGCACAAATTGAAACCATGTAACATATTTTAGCGCATAAATCCCCTATCTTCTATTTTATTCTGAAAATCTCTAGCATTTTGCTCCCATCATAATACCCAATAAACTGCACACATTACACAGCTACAAAGAACTCGTGCTATGTCATTCGAGCTAAACCCCATAAAGTTGGGACAAAGCATGTGAACACATGGAGGAACTACCTAACGTAACTCCGTTAAATAAATGACCTTCCACTTATGCTATATGGAATCTTCAATTTTGTTGAAGAGCATGAGTCAACACGGCGTGACATGGGTGTGGGTGATAAATATGGATCTGATTAGGTTGTTTTAAAATGCATATTTTAAGTTTTTGTCTTTTTTATGGAAAAATAAAATTTGGAGTAAAATCATTGCCAATATATTAAAACTATAGTTAAATCATTGTATTCTAAATTTTGCATTGCTAAGAAAATCATTATATATGATAGGATACATCATGAATAATTTTTTCTTTCATATGTAAATAATTATGTTTTTCCAATTACATTAAGTATCCTTGTACCTGTATTTAGTTTTTTGATATTTTTTTGTCGAGTACGCACATCCTAAAATTTGTTGTTTGATCTGTCCATTCCCTAGATACACTCCCGCACCCAAGTCCATGTAACATTGGCCTCCACAGTAATGACGAGGCTATCAGAAAATGTATAAAAATAGCCAATAGATTCCTCAACTCCCTGCACATGACACACCACTGAGGTGTAAGGAACAATAGTCTTCTTTTTTGAATCATGTCATTGGTATTAAGTTTTGTGTGAGCCATAATCTATACAAACACTTCAACCGTAAGGAGCACTACGCACTCCAAATCATTATGTGAGGGACAAAGATTAGTGCATTTGGATCATCAATGATTTTATCGAAGGAAGAAAACAATCGGGATGAAATGAAGAATCCACACCCTTTTGTCATATTGCCTTTCCCTTGACATACATCATACTAGTATCCTTTTAAGCTCTATACCAATTAATCATTTCATAGATTGCAATTGCCCCATCTCGATATTATCAGTATGAGGAAGATAATAATTCTTAGTTGTTTCATAAGGTTGCGAATGGGAAAAGAAGAAAGAAAATCATTAAAAGACTAGAGGTTAGTCCTGGGGTGTTTGTGGAAAGAGAAGAAAAATCATCAATGAGATTTTCATCTATTATTCGAGATTGCACTCCATGGAATGGGCGAGTAGGCCAGGGATTGAAGGATTGGAATAGTCTCCAATTGACCATTTTAAGTCCAGATTATTTGAGAGGCCTTCGAAGGAGTTGGAAATTAAAGGTAACTGTTTTCGATTATGTGGTGGGTTCTTAATGGCTATTCGTCAAGATCATTGGGACATTGTCGAGCATGATTTGATGAGAGTTTTTCTAGAATTTTTTTAGAGTGGAATAGTAATGCTTATACAAATGCTTTTTTTATTTGTTTAATCTAAAAAAGGAAATTTCTTTGAAGATTAATGATTTTAGGCCAATTAGTTCGGTTAACTCTTTATAAAAAAATCTTGAAAAAGTTCTGTCAAGACTTGAGAGTGGCTTTGCAAGATACGATCTCTTTGTTGCAGGGGAATATTGAAAAGGACAAAATATTTTGGATGTGATGTTGGTCGCAAATGAGTCAGTAGAGGAATACCTAAATAAAAATGAGGTATTGTCTTTAGGGTGGATTTCAAGAAATCAGATGACCATGTGGCTTTGGAGGTCTATTTAATACATGGTTTTGTGGTTGGGAGGGACAATGTATTTGTTTCTTATTTACAATTGGTAGATGAGAACATTTTCCTTTTAACTTCAGTTAAATTCTTGAGCGAAAAATAAGAAACGACTAAATGAGAGATATGTCAAAAGAGCAACCTCTCTAAGCACTAGAATTTATATAAGCATAGTGGATGAAGTACATAAATTCTCCTATGCTACTAAAACATAACATATAACACTCCCCTCAAATTGGTGCATAGAGATATCTTTCGTGCCCAATTTGCATACAATAGAGTAAAAAATCATGCTAGCAAGCCCCTTAGTGAAAACATCATCTTATTGATCTTCTGACTTCACAAAAGGCATACAAATTAAACCTTTGTTCAACTATTCCTTGATGAAGTATATGATAATTTCAATATGCTTCATGTTGAACTGGATTATGAGCAATGTTAATGGTTGTTTTATTATCACAATACAATATCATCGGAGTACCACCATCCACTCTCAAGTCTTCCAATAAAACCTGAAACCACATAAGTTCACAAATGTCATAAGTCATAGCACTATATAATGCCTCTGTACTAGATCTAGACACCCCATCTTGCTTCCTGCTTCTCCAAGTGACCAAAGTTCAATCGGTAGATCGTCTATCATCAACAGATCTAGCCCAGTCTGTATTAGTGAATGCCTCCAATCTCAAGTGACCGTGATTAGAAAACAAAATTTCTTTACCAGGAGTTGACTTAAGGTACAGTAGAATGTGAAACACGACATCAAGATGCATAACACGAGGATCATGCATAAATTGACTGACCACTACCACTGTATACGCAATATATGGATGAGTATGAAGAGCTATATCAATCTCTCAACAAGCCTTTGGTACCTCTCCTTATCAACAGAATCACCAACGCCTCCACCAAGCAGATGACTGGACTCAATAAGAGAATATGTTGGCCTAAAACCCAACATATCAATTTTCGTAAGAAGATTCAGAATACACTTCCTTTGAGAGATAAAGATGTTTGAGAGATAAAGATGTTTGACAGATAAAGATGCCCTTATCTGATCAGCAACTTCAATCCCAAAAAAGCAATGCAAGGCACCGGGATCTTTGATTTCAAACTCCTTAGCAAGATGAGCTTTGTTTTGAGACATCTATTCAATATCATTTCTCGTAACAACTATATCATCTACATACACAATGAGAATAATAGTCTTTTCTCCACCTCGCTTAACGAACATCGTATGATCAGCATGGCTTTACTTAAACATAAACTCAACACCTCCTTGAGAAATCTATCGAACCAAGCTCTAGGGGACTATTTCAACCCATACAGCGCAGAAAACTTTTTCGTCAGTAGTAGCGGATGAGAATCCCATAGGGATATCCACACACTTCCTCTTCAAGATCACGTGTAAAAAGGCATTTTTCACATCTCGTTGTTGCAAGAGCTCTCCCAGATTAGTTGCAAAAGAGAGAACATGAATAGAATGCATCTTGGCTCCAGGAGCAAAGTCTCCTAGTAGTCAATACCGCAAGTCTGGGTAAATCCTTTAGCAACTAGTTGTGCCTTGTATCTCTCAATGATTCCATCAACCCTCTGCTTAATAGTAAACACCCATTTGCAGCCCACGGGTTTTTTCTCATTTGGAAGAGAGACAAACTCCCAAGTGGCATTCTTTTTAGTACTCTTGTAAAATTATTATTGGTATTTTAGTTATTTTGTATTATAGCTTAGAAATAGTTTAGTCTTTTGGTTAATAGGTTTAACCTATATAATCATCTTTAATCTTGTATTTTATTATTCATTCAGTAGTAATACAACCTATTTTTCTCCCTAAATATTCTAACATGGTATCAGAGCTAAGCTTTTTGAAACCCTAGCCGTCGATTGAACTTTGCAACGCCATCGCAGCTCTTCGCCTTCGATTAAACATTACAACGCCATCGCAGCTCTTCGCCTCTGGGTTGTTTTCTTTTCCGCTCATCCATTGTCGATCGTCCTCCATCGTCCATCGTCGCCCATCGTCGATCGTCCATCGTGATCGTCCTCTGGTTCGACTTCCCATCTCCAAAACCCTAGATCGAGTCCCTGTTTGCATCTGACTTCAAATCTCGTCGCAACCCTCTAGTTCGACTTTGCCTCTCTGAAACCCTAGATCCGTAGGATCATGTTTGCATCTGGTTTTCACCCTTTGCAGCTTCAACGTCGCAACCCTCTGGTTCAACTCCGGTGCCTTCTCCGAAACCCTAGATCGCAGGTCCTATGTGCATCTGCGACTGAGGTCGAACCCTTGTTCTGCATCGGCCTCTTCGCCCGACTCCGACAACCACTATCAGCCTTCGCTCAACTCCGGCGACCTTCGTTGCCTTCTCTCGATCTGAGTTCTCCGAGGTTGCGTTTGAAACTTTGGTCTGTGACTTGCTATTAGTTTGCATTTGGGCCTTTCGTTGTGAGTATATTTGGGCTGTGTGATTTGTGCTATTTGGGCTATTTCGGCTATTTGGCTCTATGTGTTATTGATTTGGGTTAGTTGGGACAGATTTGGACTTTTATTAATTGTCTGTTATTTGGTCCTTCTCGTATCTATATTCATCATGTCTGACAACAAATTGCAGGCTATTAGCATCAGGTTGAATGGAAATAATTATTCTTATTGGTCCAATGAAATTAGAAATTTTTTTACTTGGTAAAGAAAAGTGGAGTTATATGCCTGGTTCAACGGTAAAACCTTCAGATCCTAAGACGGACACATATGTCCAATCCCTTGCACAGTGGGATATGGAAAACGCTCAAGTCCTTACTTGGTTACACAATTCTGTGGAACCGAGTATCGATATGAACTTTTCAAAGTATGATACGACAAAGAAGGTGTGGGAGTATTTGAAAGAGATGTATCTTGAGTCCAATTTCACCAAATATTATGAATTGGAAATGTCTATTCGCAGTGCAACGCAACGAGATAAGTCAATTCAAGATTTCCTATAATGAGATGAGTTTGTATTGGGATCAGTTGGCCCTTATGGAACCACAGGACTTACAGTTGATTGCCAGTTATGTACAGTATCGAGAGAAGAGACTAGTATACTTTCTTATGGCGCTTCGAGATCAGTTTGAGCCCCTACGTGGAGATATTTTACATCAATCTCCTTTGCATTCCGTTATTGGTGCGGTCCGTGAACTTATTGCTAAAGAAACTAGGTTCAAAGTTGCACAGATAGCCACCCCTCCTCAGGCAGTCTTTGTCACCTCGTCTGTCTCGCTTCCGCTACTACCTACTCCTCCACGGCTTCTTCAAGTCACGGGAAAGCCCAAACCCCATATTGCTATGGACGAGTGCAGCTTTTGTCGCCAGAAATGTCATTGGAAGCATACGTGTCCTAAGCTTCCAAAAGGAAGTAGCTCCTCTCTGGCATCCTCTACTTCTAGTGCCTCCTCGTCATACCGACCACCGTCTTAGTCATATCGTCCTCCAGATGCTCTTGCTGCTCTCACTTCCAGTGGTGCTTCCTCTCCCTCAATCAAGGTTTTAAATATCGGCCGTTACGTATCATATCGGACGATACGTATTGGAATTTTGAACCTGCGATACCGATATTTACCACTGTATCGGCCGATACTGTCCGATATCGGCCGATATATGGTCGTATCGCCGATACGGATACCGATCCCGATACCGCAATTTAGAACCCTGCCCTTAATACAGTCTCTGTTTGAGCAGTTTCAAACTATGCTTGCATCCTCTGAACTTTAGTCACCTACCTCTGCTATGACCACTTCTAGTTCAGGTTTGCATGATTCCTTTTTCACAAGTATTTCGCCCACTACTTGGATATTTGATTCTAATTGCTCCCATCATATGACTTCTAACTTGTCCTATCTCAGTCACTGCGTCTCACCGGCTTCCCTCGTAACTATTTGTACTACAAATGAGACTCTTATGCATGTTGCTTTTATTGGCTCTATTCTTCCTTCCCCTGTCTTCTTCGCTGTCTATTCCTCATGTTTTTGATGTTCCTCAACTATCTATCAGTTTACTATCTATCAGTCAGCTCTCTGATTCTGGTTTTGATATGGTGTTTTCTTCTTTTGATTGTGTTGTGCAAGATCAGACGTCACAGAAGCATATTGGGATCGGGCGTATGATTGGTGACTTATATGTTTTGGAGAGCTTGCATATTCCAGTGGATTCGTCCTCTACGGCTTTGTCTTCTTTTTGTTTAAATCATAGTTCTTCTCTTTTTTATCTTTAGCATTCTAGGTTAGGTCACTTGTCCAATGAGCATTTAAAACTTTTGGTTCAATCTGGTTGCTTAGGTAAAGTGTCTGCTAGTGACATTTCTGAGTGCAATGGTTGTAAACTTGAAAAAATGTAGGCTTTATCATTTAATAAAAGTAATTCTCTTTCTACTTCTTTTTCTCTTGTTCATACGGATGTGTGGGGTCCTTCTCCCATTTCCAGAAAGGAGGGGTCTGTCTACTACGTCTCTTTTATTGATGATTACAGTCGGTTTTGTTGAGTGTATCTCATGTCTCATAAATCTTATTTCTTTCGCATTTATTGCACTTTTCACTCTATGGTTCAGACTCAATTCTCTACCACTGTGCGAGCAGGAAAACTCACAGGGTTTGTATGGATCGGGTACAATCGAACCAGACTTGGATCCGCTCCTTATCTGGTTGGTCGGCCCTACAATAGAAGAACAAGGTTACTGCTCGATAGGGTATTCTCACCGGAATCTCCCTCTGATGATGAAGTTAGCACAGGGGCTCAACGAAAATCAAAGACAAGTATGTAATAAACTGTATGCAGTGGAGTGTTGAGAGAATCAGATTTCACCCACCAGTCCGTTGGTTTATAGAACTGCCTTCATATTTATAGGCAAGGTTGATGCCTTCAGGGGACAGATCGTCCTCGTCATGATGTATTATCTATGCTGCCACTCTGTCCCAGGCTGAGCCTAACTCTGCCCAGGCAGAGTAGCCATAATAGTGTTGAGAACTTCTGTCCATTGAATGTCATTCAAGGAGATCTGATTGCCCCTGACGCGCATTTAATGTCCATTGATGGCGCAATAAATGCCCGGGTGTCAACACTTGCTCATCATTCAGGCTGTCACAATCAAGGTTTATTGCTCAGTCTCACTTACGAGCACCTTGTGCTCGGCTCCGTGTACGAAAATTGAATGTTCGGCAGATGTGTGTCTGCGACACGTCGTGCTCGGCCTCGCTTACGAGGTCCTTGTGCTCGGTCTCGTATACAAGTATGGAATGTTCGGTTGATGCCAACATGACATTCCAACCCCTTCTCCTTTATTTGCCCGACATGGTCCACTTTTCATGGGCCCGGGTCATGTAGAGGGGGCTTGGGTTAATGTTAAACCGGGCCCCTTCAACCACCATAAAGACCCTTCGTTCTGATTTGGGTGGAGAATATTTCTTAACCGAATTTTCGAATTTCTTAGCCACTTCTGGCACCATTCATCAGTCATCTTGCTCCGACACCCCATCCCAAAATGGTCGCACTGAAAGGAAACATTGACACAGCCCGCTCTCTTCTCCTTTCCACCTCTGTTCCTGTCGTCTTTTAGGGAGAAACAGTTGTTGTTATTTCAATTTCTCTTCTTAATCGTATGCCCACTCCTCTTCTTTTTGGGATCTCTCCTTATGAAAAATTATTTGATCACGCTCCGAATTACTCACTGTTACGTGTCTTTGGTTCCGTTTGTTTTGTCCTTCCTAAACAGGAGCGCAATAAACTCAGTGCTCGCTCATCTCTTTGTGTCTTCTTAGTCTATGGAATTCAACAGAAAAGATGTCGGTGTTATGATCCTCTCTCTAAACGACTCTATTTTTCTTGTCATGTTGTGTTTCTTGAGCGTCCCTCATATTTTACTCTTACCCCTAAATATGCCCCTATTTCCAAAGAAGATTTGATTCATCTTGACCCTTTTCTGGATATTATGTCGTCTCAGAAGTTTACTCGTAGTCTTGATATTTCTAACCTTCCTCCTCTGTCCCATTCTTCTGATGCTCCCTCTTTTCCGTTAGTCTATTCTCGCAGGCAGGTTCCTCCTCAGCCCGTATCCACCAACTCTGACATCGTCCCATTTGTATCTATGGATCCTGATCCTCCTGAACTGCGCTACCCTTCGCGTACTGCTGGTAAGACTTTGCTTTTCTCATACCTATTTTTCGTCTTCATATCGTGCTTTTTTGTCTACCATTCATGCTTATTTTGAACATCAATCCTATATAGAAGACTGTACTAATCCCCATTGGATCACTGCAATGCAAGATGAATTAACTGCTCTTCAGAAAACTAGTACTTGGGAGTTTGCTCCATTACCTGCTGGTAAAAATCCCATTAGCCGCAAGTGGGTTTATATAGTTAAAACTCACTGTGATGGTTCTCTGAAGCGCTATAAGGCAAGATTAGTTGCAAAAGGTTTCTCTCAAGAATATGGGATTGACTATGAAGAAACAATTTGCTCCTGTGGCTAAGATGACTACAGTTTGTATCTTGATTTCTATTGTTGTCATTCGTAAGTGGCCTCTTTTTCAGCTAGATGTCAAAAATGTCTTCCTCAATGGGCATCTTAATGAGGAAGTCTATATGCGGCCTCCTCCAGGTCTCCCTTATCCTGCTGGCTTGGTTTGTCGTCTTTGTCGTGCTCTTTATGGTTTGAAGCAGTCTCCTCGTGCCTGGTATGAGCATTTTCAGTTTACTATTACCCAGATTGGTTTCACTCCTAGTCCTCATGGCTCGGCACTATTTTTCCACCACTCTTTTGTTGGGTTGATTATTCTGATATCATACGTGGATGACATGATTCTGTTGCTATCTCTGAAGTGAAACAACATATGTTTTGTGAGTTTGAGATGAAAGATTTGGGTCCTCTACGCTACTTTCTTGGTATCGAAGTTGCCTTTTCCCCTAAGGGATATCTCTTATCTCAAACAAAATATGCGAACGAAGTGATCCACCGTGTTCACCTCACTGATGACAAGATTGTGGATACTCCCATTGAGTTGCATGCTAAGTTCTCTCTTGTTGATGGTGTTCTACTTGAAGATCCCACCGTATATCGCGAGTTGGTTGGGAGTTTGGTCTTTCTTATTGTGACTCGTCCTGGCATTGCGTATGTCGTTCATGTGGTTAGTCAATTCGTTTTCGCTCCTCGCTCTACTCATTGGGTTGCTCTGCTACGCATTTTACGTTATGTTCGTGGTACTATTTTTCAGAGCTTATTATTGTCTTCTTCTTCTTTGACTCTTCAGGCCTATGTTGATTGGGCTGGTGATGTGTCTGATCGCAAGTCTACTACTAATTTTTGTGTGTTTCTTAGTAACTCTCATTTCCTGAAAGAGCAAGAAACAGTCTGTTGTTGCTCAAACTACTGCGGAATTTGAAAATTGTGTTATGGCTCATGCTACTGCTAAGGCTGTTTGGCTCTAATGGCTACTCTCTGATTTGGGTGTCTGTCTCTCTTCACCTGCTTCTCTCTATTGTGATAATACAAATGCAATCCAGATCGCTCACAACTCTGTTTTCTATGAGCGTACAAAGCATATTGAGATTGCTTGTCACTTTGTTCGTCAGCATCTTCAGCTTGGTACCATTACTATTTACTCTACCTTTTGTCTCCTCCTCGTTATAGCATGCCAACTTCTTCACCAAGACTCACACTTCGTCTCATTTCCAATTCTTACTTGACAAACTCTCATTGCTCAATGGGCTCGCATCATGAGTTTGAGGGGAGTGTAAAAGTATTATTGGTATTTTAGTTATTTTGTATTATAACTCAAGGATAGTTTAGTCTTTTGGTTTATAGGCTTAGCCTATATAATCCTCTTTAGCCTTGCATTTTATTATTCATTCAGTAGTAATGCAATTTATTTTTCTCCCTAAATATTCTAACACTTATATCTTCTACCATATCTTATTTTCACTTAAGATCAGTGAAAGCTTCCTTTCAACCCTGCGAAATAGATACAGAAGACAAAGATGAAACAAAAGCACGATATGAAGGAGACAATAAATCATATGAGATAAATTTGGATATAGGGTGTTGAGTATAAGACCTAACTCCCTTTGTACGAGCAATAGAAAGATTATAATCATTAACTTCTTGATTAGTTTTTGCAAGGATATCAACAAGGGACTCGTTACCTGAAGTAATGGATGGCGTGGCAACTGGAACCCGGGATGACAGCTGACTCGATGACACATGGGTAACTTGCTCTTTTGAACGCCGAAAAATAGGTCTTCAGATCAATTCTATCCAATCTGCTAGGCTCTCCCTCACCACATTTATCCTTCTCCCCCTCACCACCAATATTAGTGAGAGAGAGGAAAGAAGACAGAAAGTTCTTTCATGGCAAAAAAGAATTCTCTTCCTCAGTATCACTATGGATCTCCCCATGAAGAGATGACAGAGAGAGGGGGGAAAAAAAGTGACATCCATAATGATGTATACCTTGCGAAAATGAGGATCAAAGCACTTATAACCCTTTTGAGTAAGAGAATAACCAATGAAAACACACGGTAGATATGTGGGAACAAGTTTTCTACAAGAGTGAGTATGAACAAACAACATGAAACCAAAAAATCTTGGGGGAAAGGGAAAGGGGACTAAAGGAACTAGATGGAAGCAGCTCTAAAGAGCACTTAAAACTCAAGAAGACATGAGGGCATGCAATTAATGAGTATCAATTAATACGATACGCAGCAGTAAGAACAACATCACCCGAAAAAAATTTTGGGGAAATGTGTAGTGAACATGAGGGCACGATCAACCTCTAAGAGACGACATTTTTTTCATTTTGCAACCCCATTTTGTTCAAGGGTGCCTACATAGCTTGTTTGATAAAGGATGACATTCTCTTCTAGATAAGCCTGAAACTCTCTATCATCATATTCAGTCCTATTATCACTTCGAAGAACTTCAATATTGGTGGGAAAATGGTTAATCACCATTTTATGAAACGTTTTAAAACAAGAGAACACCTCACTCTTAGTTCGAAGCAAATAAACCCAAGTAACACAAGAGTAGCAATCAATAAAAGTAATAAAGCAACGATAACCATACAGAGACACAATACGTGAAGGGCATGCACATCATAATGAACAACCATAATGGGAAAGGTACTTCATTTATTAATCGAAGGATAACAAGAGCATTTATGCTTGGAAAAATCACAAGCATCACAAACAAAGCTACTAGGCACCAAAAGAGGTATGCCCCAAACAACTATGCCACTGATGCAATAGATGAAGCGGAGAGAACTAGCCACAACCTGAAGAGCCTGTCTAAAACAAGATGAGGAAAGAGAAACATCTACCAAAAAGAAGGCCACCGTGTGTTCTACCACTGCCAATTGTTCACCCTGTACCCATTTCCTGAAAGACAATGTGTAGGAAAAAAGTTCACTGAGCAGTTTAAAGAATTGGTCAGGCTAGTAACAGAAAGCAAATTAGTAGAAAATTTGGGAACATAAAGAACAGAGGAAAGGAAAATAGATGGGGAGCAATGGATAGAACCTCTCCTTAACACAGAGGATAAGGAACCATCAACAACTCGAACATTAACCTTACCAGAACAAGGAGAGTAAGAGTAAAAAGGGCTAGAGGAACATGTCATGTGGTCAGTAGCTCCAAAATCAATAATCCAAGGACACGTTAAAGAAATACTAAGTGCACTTGCAAGAATACCTGTGAGAGCAAAGTTAGAAGACGGAGGCGAGAAGCTATGGTAGAAGAGGATCAAGACGAGCTATTAGACACATAAGAGTTTGTACCTCTTCCCGAGAAAGAGAACCAGGATCGCTAAGAGTGCTTGTGGAAGCCTCAGAGATGTGAGCATGGGAATGCACAGAAACACCACCACGGCTACCACTATGGCCTCAATCAGGGCAACCATGCAGCTTCCAATAGTGCTCCTCGTCATGCTTGTCTTTCCCACAATGGTCATAGTGTAGCTGGTCTCGATGAACAATGGGCCCTCTAGTACTAGTCTTGGGTTGACTAAATCAGCCATCCTGTGGAGCTGGAGACAGCCAAAGCTGAACGATCCTAGCTAGGAGGATGCACATCATAGCACTACTCCTGCTCTCCTCTTGCTGAACACAAGCATAAGCCTCGAGCACTGTGGGAAAAGGATTGCGAGACCAACAAGAAAATCATATACTCACACTTTCTCCACTATTGCCTGAAAAGTAACCGTATCCTGAGAACAAACAGCCTGAAAAGTCTAATAATAATCAAGCTCCTGTCACAACTACTCAACGCAGCATAATACTCAGCAAGATATCTATTTTTCTAATTTAACCCAAGAATCTACTTTTGTAACTTAATAAGCATGTACATCATTACCCCTCTGGGAATAGGTATGTGTTGTTGCTATCCAAATTTTATGAGATGTATCCAAATTTTACGAGATGTATCATGTAGCAAGAAGATGTGACTAATAATAGGTTGCATCGAATCAATTAACCAAGTCATAACGACAGCATTCTCTAAAGGCCATTTCTGATGTGATGGTTCATCTATTACTGGTTCCTTGCTCACCCTTGTAATATCGCCAATCGAACCTTCTTGAAGCCAAAAAATGATTCAAACCTCAAAGCCCATGCTGGGTAATCACCAAGAACCTCATATTAGCACCTTTAGAAGGTGTATCAAGCATCCATATGACGAAAAAATGGGTAGTTCGAAGATTTCCAAAAAATACATTCTTTTGCCGAAAAATAAAGAAAAATTGAAAGAGCACCCAAATCAACACAAAGAAAAAGTGAAAAAAACTAATAACACTCATACCCTAGTCAATCATAATGGGTAATTTTTTGTTTTTTCTAATCAGAAGAACAGAGAAACGTTAAAAGAAAATGGAAGAGAATGATGATGTGCACTAATGCCAAGTTAAATTCTCAAGAACAAAAGTAAAGAATGAGCGAAGAGAAAGAATTGAGAGAAAAATAAGAAACGGATAAATGAAGCATATGCCAAGATTAGGGCAACCACTCTAAGCACTGGAATTTATATAAGCATAGTGGCTGAAGTACATAAATGCCCATGTACTACTAAAACATAACACATAACAACTTCTGATCGTTTGTTACCCTTGTACTAACTTTCTCGTTTTCATAATGTTTCTATTACTATTATGAATTCTCATTTGCCTTTGATTTTGTGCAACTTAATTTTTTTCAAAATCTTAATGACAGTGAGACCAATTATTAAACTTCTTTATTATTCATCCTTGATTGGGTTCTCTGAATCATGATACTTTCGCAAGAGATTGTGGTCTATTCATTCATCAGGTTTGTTCTCTTGTAAGTTGTCTTTGATGAGATTATGGATGATCTCAATGTTTGCTTCCCCTCATTGTTAGTTAATTTGGAAAACATGTATAGTTAAAATCATTCTTAGCCTTTAACTTATAGGAAATCTGGAAGACATGTATAGTTAAAATCTTTGTTGGCCTTTGACTCATAAGAAACTCCCTACCGATAAGATTTTTGAAAAGAGGAGACTAATTGCTACTTGCTTTCATAATGGTAAAAAATATGTACAAGGAATTTCAAATGTATTGATCACCTATTTCTACATTGTTCTGTTGTATTTGCATTCTAGCATCATTTATTCCAGATGACAGAGGTTGATTGGGCAACACCAACTTCATGCGTCCAAATGCTCGTTATTTATTCTAGAGGTTTTGGATTAACCAAGAAGGCTTGATTACTTGGGAATAGCATGATTTGTGATGCGCTTTAGGTTATTTGGAAGAAAAGAATCCAATATTTTTTTATGGCAAGCGTGAAGATGTCGAAAACCTGTGGGAGAAGATTTGCTACTTGTCATTTTTTGGGTTCCAGTATCAGCCCCCTTTAAGGGCATTCCTTTGGTTTTTATTTCTAGAGGTCAGAAGACAATTTGTCACATGTAATAGTGTTACTTTTCTATCCCTTTTCTATTCTTTTCTTCTCGGTGGAATTCTTGTTCTCCCTGATCTTCTTTGTACTTTATTATTTATTAATGTATAATATTTTTCCATCACTGATTAAAAAAAGGGTTCAAATTCACTATTTGTCCCTATTTAAAATTCTAATGGGTGTGAAAAACAATATTGATAAAAATGATGATGGATTTCTAAGGGGAGGGTTGCGATGAAGAGAAGAAAGATCACTTGATTAGTTGAAAAGTGGTTTCTCTCCTAAAAAAGTAAGGGTGTCTTGCTTCGGTAAACAATGTATCCAAAAACACTGCTTTACTTGGTAAGTGGTTATAGAGATTCACAGTCGCAACTTTTATGGCATTCTGCTACGAGAAGCAAGTATGGGATTCAAGCTAATGGTTGGAACTCCCACAAGGTCAATTGGGGAATTCGCGATCCCCATAGAAATCTCTCTTAGTCTTGTTCTCCTCGATTTACTCATCATTTGGTAGGGCACGGGGAGCATTATCATTTCTAGGACGATGTTTGGAAGATTGAGGTTTACTTCAATCTTCTATTCCCTCAGTTGTATCGATCATCTCTCTCTCATAATGTCTCCATTACTTCTACGACTTTCTCCCATTTGGCTCCCATTAATTGGAATTTCAATTTTTTTTTTCAAGATCTCATTACTTGTGACGCCAATAAGTTGGCATGTTTTTTATCTATTACTGATGATGTTTCTTTGAAACATGATGCTAAAGATACAAGAGGGTAGCCTATTCATTCATCTAACCCATTTTCTTCTAAGCCCTTCGAAAAGATTGTTAGTAATCCAAATGTACAAAGCTTTGAACCTCATAGATTTGGATTGCTTCTATGCCTCTCAAAGTTAAAGTATTCATTTAGTCTTCTTCTTTTTTAACACAAACAAAACTCAATTCCAATGACATAATTCAAAAAAGGTGAGAAAAGGAGGCCCAATCGTCCTTTACTTTCACAATGTGGTATCATGTGCAGAAGAATGAGGAAAGTAATGACCATTTATTGTGCAGTCTTGCGGCTATAGGTCTATGGCATACACTTTTTCACTTGGTCGAGGAGAATTATGTGGTGCCTTTGACTTGCGCTCAATTGCTCTTGACTAATTTTAGGTGTTTTGGCAACAACAAGAAGGTCTATGTTCTTTGTAGTTGTGTATTTTTTTCTCCAGGCTTAGGGTAATTTGGTTGGAGAGAGATGGAAGAATTCTTTAGGATAAGTTTGAAGATCTTAAGGGCTTATAGGACAATTGATATTTGTCTTGCTTTGGGGCTCCAGCAATGCCTCCTTTTAAGGTGATTCTTTTATTCTCTTGTACTCAATTTCAACAGATTGGTCATAGAGTGTTTTTTTAGCATTAATAAAAAAGCCCGACTTCTTTGGAGTTTTGATTTATGTTAGGGTCTAGATCAATTGATTGGAAAGAAATGCAAGAATTTTTTAAGATAAGGTAGAGGAAGTAGAAGGTCTACGTGATATAATTTGTCATCATCTTCTTTTAGGCGAACCTCTTTGTTTTTAATTAGTAGGGATTGAAAGAAGTCTATGAGGTGCAATTTTGTTTTTTGTTTTTTTGTAATTTTTTTATTCTGTGATTGCTAATCGACAGACTTCCTATCCTCCTTTTGCACTCTTTTTGCACTGTTTTCTATTAATAAGATATTGTTTCTCGTTCATCAAAAAAAAGAAGGCAATTCAACTAAAGCATCTGAAAAAGAAATATGAGGTAGATACCATTTCTCACATCCAGTACAATAAAGCTCCTATTAGAATTCCAAGCTGATGCTTCATCACTTTTATCTACTTCTTCCAATCTAAGCTTCCATTCAGATGGCGTGAGAGGAGTGGCTCGCATCGACGGGTCAAGCAAAGGAAGATGTGAAATGCCGCCTTCCAACTTGCAACAAAAAAAGTAGTTCTGTTAGAAATGAAATCAAAAAGATGGAACACAAAAAACTGTATGGAAGTACAGTAATATATTGGTAGTCCAGTATTAGATAGTCTCTTAAACATACCAAATTTAACAGTCCTTGTTACAGAGGAACTACGAGGCACTACGAAGAAACAATACCTCCCTAGAAGATCTCCTCTCTCTCTCTCTCTCTCTGATTCTTCTAAACAATTTCTCTCACAGATTGATATTGTTGACCAGACAAATGCATTACGAATTCATAACATCATGGATTTTATGCAATGAAGCACAGGGTCCGTGATATGGGTACAGTAGAATACAGGTACAACGGTACGAAACATAGAACAAAATCAAGAGTACATTCATCTATCTAATGTATGATGATCTATGTTTGTTTTAAAATTTAATGGGACATAAATTGCATTTTAAACCCTTCAACTTATTTTGTGGACATGAACCCACTTTGAATATTTTATTAGTACTATGTAGTGAATTGTATGTTAAATGTGTTTATATGCATATTTTATTATTTGATTTGGTATCTAGGCTATGGGCCCAATGTTTTTAAACCATGCATTGTGGGACCCACACTTGTGGCTGGAGACCAGGTATTTAATTAAAACCAATTATGTTATCGTGAGTAATTTGGGTTGAAGATGGCTTTTATGCTAATGTTATTGGTGGGGTTAATTTGGAGAATTTGTGATTTGATTTCAAAATACGAGGGTTGACAAGACCCCAAGCTTCCAAAGAAAGCTTCCTCCGGTTTTGGTGTCATTAGGCCCTCATACCCCGTCATTCCTGCCCCTCCTGCTCTCTCTATTTTGTGTCTCTCTCTTCCTCATTCCCTCCTCTCCTTCCCTCCTCATTTTGGAGATTTAGACCCAAGAATTTTGCAACGCCGTAAAGAAAAAGTTAGTCTACGCAACGAGGGCAATATTTCCTGCCGATTAGATTTTGTACTGGACAACTTACAATTTCGTAGTTTTCTCCTCTCAAGTTTTTACTTGATTGAGGTAGGATTTTAGACTATCTTTGGTTATACGTAATTTTCATGTGAATAATGTATTATCTTCTTAGAAAATTCTAGACATTAATTTATGAGCATAAACCTTAATTTCTAAAGGTAGGAATAATTGTTAAAAAATATGTTAGAAGTTTCTAGAGATTGATAATGGCATGTTTTTGGTTGAAAAGTTCGAATTTTAAATTATCATGGAATTGGGGTTTTCATGGTGATGGTTATCTAGAAAAATCAAGTGTTTCTAAATGGCATACACCATGTGTTTGATGAAATGCCTATGCGAAAATTTTAATTGGCAATTGTGGTAGAAATTGGGTGTAGGCCCGAAATTGTGGATTAAATTGATTATGCGTGTTTTCACATGAATTGGAAAATCACTAGCATACTCGTTTAATTATGGAACTGAAATGTTAATTGAAATTGGATTGGTTTATGATAATGCACCTGTGTGGATAAATTGGGCTCGATTAGCTCCTCAATGAAAGACCAAAAACTTGTGCAAGATTGGGTGCCCTCGCTCCCAGGTTAATCCCAGAAAACAATGGTCGGAATGTGTTTGCAGCTCGCGTAAAATGCAGTTGTCGGTTGGTAGCTTGTGGTACCCGTTTGGTACATAACATAACTTGAACTCGCAAGGTTTCAGTAATCAAACGAAAACGGTTGATAATTTTAAATGAAGAGTGTTTGTAATAGTATCGTGGTATCTCAGTTCCGATATGTATGGTGCCGAATCGGAAGTAGAGTTAGGTTAGAGGAGAAGATTCAAGTGGTTTTACTTTAGAAGAGGGAGACAGGACAGGGTTCCACCAAAGTTCCGATGATTATGTGTTTCTTAGCGGTTTAGTTTTCTCCCTTCAAACGAGCAAATCTTGCTCTATTTATAGGGATTGAGTCATGCAACTTGCAGAGGATGACGCCATACAGAGAATAAAGTCTGTTCAGATTTTTGTTATGCCATCATCCACTCGAGGTGGTTATTCTGTTTCTATACGTGCACCGGAGCTATCATTGGTGGTCCACCACTCCACCCCTCTTTCAGTTATACCGGTCTAACACACCATGTCGCGGCATGGTACTCAACGATATTGAACTTCTAGCCCCCAAACCACAAGAACTCTAACTCCCGCGGCACCTAGGGCGAGTCTTTCCCAACCTCTGCCTCTGAGCCAACTCATATGCCCATATCCAAGAAAGGGACGCAGGCGCCGTCCTCCCGCGGCCTCACGCCGCCAAGAGCGAGGCTACCGCGGTAGGCTTTCACAGGTGATCCCGTGGAGGTCCAAAGTCAACCTATTCGAAGGGACCGCGGTGGGGCTCCCTATCTGCGAGATCATCCCCGGGGAAAAGGATTTGTTACTACGGCGGGGGGGTTCCCCATGTGAATATAGATGCCTACAAAGAGCTAAGGACTTGAAAACCTACTTTAGTATTGAGAAATAGCATTGTTTTCAAAGATTCAAACTTTATGGGGTTTTGGGATATAGTATATGTGTACATCGTTGCGTTGATTACATGTCCATGTGCATTATCTTAGTCAGCATTGTTCCTATTGAGCCTCAACTCACGTTGGATAACTTTTAATGTATTGAGGCGGATCCCAAGTGTAGACATCGTTTGAGATATTTTTGGAAGATGGCCCATTCGTAGAGTTTTGATTCATTTGATGCCTTGTAAGGCCATAAGACCATAACTTCATGTTTGAAAACAATTGTGCATGTAGTTGCAAAAAGAACATTTGTAAATCATTTTGAGGATAAGATTATGAATGTTAGAAGAATTGGAATTGCATGCATGTTGAAGTTAGTGAGTGGAAACGAATATATATATATATTAGTAATGCGTATTGCATGACATAGATTTTGGATGAAAAGATATCCATATAGATTATGAATAATTGTATGTTCGGTCCAGCTAGGTCACTGGTTAAAAAGAAAATGGCAACAAAAAAGTTGGTTAAAAAGCAAATGGCAACAAAAAAGTTCCAATATCAATATACTTTCGATAGTAGGGCCTACCACTTTTTCACAAATAGCAATACACTTTTTTACAGATATCAATGCATTATTTTGTCTATTAACTAGTGCCCATTAGCCTCGTTTGTTTTTCAGATTATTTTTAGAGGGATTGGATACAGTGTGATTATAGATGGAATTAGAAGGTATTAATTATATGGTGGAATAATGAGATAAGATAAATGAATGGATACAGTAGGATTATGAAAAGAATTTTTATGGATAGGTAATACTGATGAATAGTTTGGATAAATATTATATCTATGGTAAAATTATGTAACGTAAAATTATTTATACTATGTTTAGTTAGGATGAGATACATAATTGAATAATGAGATCTAATTATTTTTAACCATTGTATAAAAAGAAATAGTTCAAAAAGTTTTAATCCATAATACCACATTCCTTATGGTATTAGTTATCCCCCATTTAATCCGTCGTATATTGTATAATTTATCCACTGATCTAATACATAGAATTTAGTCGGCTAAACAAACGACATACTAAAAAAAAGTGGGACCCGGTCGTCCCCATCTTATTCCTCATTTTAGTCGGGCAAACAAACACTGTATTGGATTGCACAAAAACAACCTATACTATACAATCCCGACTTATCGAAAAAACAAATGAGGCTATTGGGCACTAGTTAGCATTTTCCTTGTATGTTACCCAAATCTACATTATATTATGAGAATTGATGAAAATGCTATGAGAAATATGAAGGTGTGGCTTTTGAGTCTAACTCATGTACATAACATTGATTGAGAGTTGTTGGTACCATTGGATTATTTTTTACCCTTGTGGACATAGGTTTTAAGACTTGAAACCTAACTTCTTGACCCTTCTTTCAAATATATTCCGTCTGGACGAAACCTACGGGTGCCCGACGGTCAAACCCAGATTTCCGAATGTTAGTTCTGCTCCGGACAGCCGAAACCTGAGTATCATCCCCAGGAGTTGTTCATCTATGTCCTGAAGGGATTATCGACATCCAGACGGGTGGAGGCAGCGACAGCTCTGACCCCGTTCTAAGTTCGTTTGCGCTTCGGGTTTCCAACTTCCCTTGACCGGTTTGGAACTTAATCCATTGGAAATCCAATTTTGATCACCGTCAGACCATTTTTCATGGACATCATACCATAGACTTGGACCATTGTCATTCGGATATCTTATTCTCAGGTCCCAAAACCCAGAACGTTACACATTATATATAAAAAAGAGTCAGTAAAGTAAGTTATTATGATACCCTTGTAAGTTCTAAGAAAAATCACATAAGCCCTGATGTACCCACTACATACCAATCGAGTACCCAAAACGTACCATAATCGTACACAAAATGTCCATAGCCGTACCCAAAAACCAAAATTAAATCTAGAAGTATACATTTCGTTTTTTACATACCCGGTACACATTGCCGTAGCGGAGTCGTAATCATTTCGAATACGTACTCGTTTGCCAACATTTTGAAGTACCTGTACTTCATAGATTTTCGACTTGTGAACATTTGAAAGTCGTTTTAAGAAGTCTAAGATTACTAATTTAGCATTTCGTGTTGTTTTGATCTCTCTGCCAAAACTTGTCCAAAAGACCCCACGTTTGTTCTCTTTCTGCTTGAATTGATCAGAAATGATGGCTTTAGATTTCGACTTGTGAGCATTTGAAAGTCGCTTTAAGAAGTCTAAGATTACTAATTTAGCATTTTGTGTTGTTTTGATCTCTCTGCCAAAACATGTCCTAAAGCCCCCACGTTTGTTCTCTTTCTGCTTGAATTGATCAGAAATGATGGCCTTAGATTTTGATTACAAAGTATAAATGCTGTGTGTCAATCCACAGAATTGTCTATATGATTTTAAATAAAAACTGCTTTCTATGGTTTCAACACATTTACTACTTCATTTAACAATGACTACCCAATAACTATTAAGTCCTCCACAATAATCAAGTAGAAGCGAAAGATGAGTACAAATGAAAAGAATGAGATGGAGGGAGGGAGGAAGAAAGACAGTAGAAAAAGAAAATTGTTGAAAGGTTGCAGGTGATTAGGCGAATGAAGAAATGGTTTGCCAACATAGTTAGATTTTTCTAATTTTCACATTAAAGGTTGCCCTTTCATTTGCTATTAGCCAAAGACAGAATTTTCATGGGAAGGGAAAGTCAGCAGAGCAGGATATAATGGCAATATTCAACTGGAATTAGAAAATCACGTATTGACTGATGCTCCATTTGGATAAATGGATTTCAAATAAGGGATTGAGGTTCGATTTTATAAAAATATAAGAGAGTTAATATTATAGGTGGCCCGGGAAACTACAGAAAAGATAATAGATACATTAGAGTTTAAACTTTAAACATATGTAGATTTATCAAAATCCGTGTAGAAATGAAACATTACAAATAACTACTTTTACTTTTTTACATTTAAAACCCATCATGACAAAGCACTCAAATTCAATCTTGAAATCCATATCTAAACTATCAAAATCGAAATTTGAGCTATTCTCCTTGAATGATTATTACTTTCAATTCTACGCATACCTAATAGAATTGTAACTTATGAAAACACAAGTCTTTCAAATAATCAACGTATGTTTTATAATTTCTAGAAAGAAAGAAAAAAAACACTAGATAAATAGAGCTCTCAAAAAAGTTTATTAAGAAATAGAGAAAAAATTTGTAGTTCTTACAAACCAGTAATTATAGGGAGAAGCTTACAACTCAAGGAAACAGGTTCCACCACTGCAGATAGAAACTGTAATGGGAACTAATGCTTAAGAAATACCAATGAAACACCTGTAGAATTTAGGTTTATGAGCAATGAGCATGAATGGACAAAAATAGCATGCATGCGATTTCCATGAGTTTAAGTTGAACTTTGTTGGATTGGGACCATGAACATGAGTTGGAAACCTTTGAACGACCCATTCCATGAATGACACCTTGGTTGGTGGTTTAATATGGCCAATGTGTAAGAATAGACTCAAACCCAGATTTTTTGGGTAAGTGAATCTGACCACTCCTCACTTTTTTGGCAATCTATCTTCCTACATTTGACTTATTTGCACAAGACCAAATTCACTAAAAAAGTAGACTTTCGAGGATTCAATTTAGACACAAATTTAACCTCATTTGGACTCTGGATGATGAAGTTACGCATCCTAACTATTGATATGGTACTCGGTGTGACGTGACCTCATTTGGACTCCGGATGATGAAGTTATGCATCCTAATTATTGATATGGTACTCAGTGTGATGGTTTGCTTAAGCACAGCTCTGCTCCAACATTCACAGCTTCCCCATAGGTTATCATGTATAAATAGTGCCAAACTAATAGGTGACCATGCACATTGTCTTGTAAGGCCTTTGGTAACATAGGTTACTCGCCGGTCACGTCCCTAATCCACATAGGATGGGGTTTGCGCCATGACAACCAAAATCAAACAAATTAGAAATAAGATAAACCAAGAACTATGATCATTATGTAGCTTGCCTGAACAAGTGAGGGCTTGTACCGCAGCTTCAATCTAGGAAAGGCATGCCGACTTAAAGCTGGAGAAAACTGAAACAGTACATCAGAAAACCTATGGTCTTCTCTCAACCATTTCACATATGCAAGAGCATCTCTCAGTGGCCCACTGCACTGCACAAGACGAAGCACGAATAAAAAGGATTATAAGAACAAAAATACTGAACGCATTTTATATTTACAACTACCCTACCCAGCAATTAAATTACTATATGCTGATACAATAAAATTGTTTGTGGTAAGAACTACAGCCATCCCATGCACCTTGGAGAAGCAGATAATTTGCTATAATATAAGGGGGAGGAGGAAGAGATTGGAAAATGGGGAATAAAAAAAATGACAATACCAAATGAACTTATTAAAGACAATCTGCACGGTGTTCGTACTCTTTTACCATCTCAAGATTGATCACAATATAAATAATAGAAACTATAAAAAAAATAACGAGAATGCAGAAGATTTTTGGGGAAAAAGAGCATTTCTAAATAATTAAAAAGCAGATACTTCAGCATCACACAAGGTGTAGAAATCATTTACAAGAAATGCCACTCCCGAGGACATAACCGCATAAATGCAAAATATGAGAAAAGTGAATGCTTGCAATATTTCCTCTACTCCTCTTCCCCTCCATATTCTTGGGGAACCCTAATGCTAAATTCATATCTATTCATGCAAATAGGTACTTGAGCAAAACTCATCAGACTTCAAAGTGGCAAGTCGAGCAACTAGCCAAGAAGACATCTGCCTGTAGTCAAACTCTATTTCAACTCAGTGTGGAAGTAAAACTATCTCGACACTTGAGAACAATTATGAAGAAAACTATGCATGTATCATATAGTAGGAAAAACTAAATTCATAAATGAATCTCATAATAAAATACCTGTGCATTAATCCCTTGCTCATTCAAATATATTCGACCATGTATGTCAAGACCCTAACAGTTAACCACAAAAAATTAAACATCAGCTGATCAACTGATTCAAGATAAAGCATGTTTCATTATTATGAAGTACTTCATCTCAACAACAATATGAAAAGAGTACATACTATAAAAGAATGTCATATGTTAATATGGATGGCATAAAAATGTCACGAAGATTCTCGCAGCAGAAAGGGTTGTGTTGTTGAACTTTAATTTATATTGACTTCTGCTGCAATTTCCACATTTCATGCATACCATAAATATAAACAATTTCCCACTGTATCAATACACTCAAAACCAATTCATGCATGAAAAAAAAAGGACATTATTCCCTAAGGTTGACAAGAAACAAAAGCGGGAAGGGGAGAGAGATCTAAAGGTAGACAACAAGTGCCATGAAAGCAGGCGGGGGAAAGAGAGAAAAAGAGATGTAGAGGGAGAGAACAACTACCACTAAAGGTGACACTCAATTTGCCAAGCAATCTGCTCAATATTCAATCAAATGATGCACCCAATTATACATTACCCAACTAATGGGTAATGAAAGAGATCATGAAACTTCAAGAAGCACCTGAGAAAATCCCCTGATAACTTGAGTTGAGATCTGAATTTCACTCAGTTAGTCAACATTGTATACTAAGCCAGAACCCTCTTCTTGGCTCTCTTGGTCCCTTTTGGTCTCTTTACGTAAATTGTTGCCACTTGGCAATAGTATTAGGTAGAACAAAGTGCAAGACCTCTAAATAGAAGATAACTGGAAGTCGAAAACAAAATATTCAATTTGAGGAAGACATGTGCATTGCATTAGGTAGAACAAAGTGCAAGACCTCTAAATAGAAGATAACTGGAAGTCGAAAACAAAATATTCAATTTGAGGAAG
>JAUTBS010110813.1:0-12729 GCA_032361285.1 Aequorea victoria | reverse complement strand
CCTAATTATAAATATAAAATTTGTGTTGAAGCAAAATTTACTAAAGCTTCTTTTCATTCAGTTGAATGAAGTACCGAACCACAAAATTTAATTCATAGTGATATATACAATTTTAAATCTACCCAAATTCGAGGTGAAAAAAAGTACTGTATACTTTTAATTATGATAGTACTAAATATTGTTATGTCTATTTACTTAGAAGTAAAAATAAATCCTTGAAAATATTTATACATTACAAGAATGGGGTTAAAAATTAACTTGGCAAAAAGATTAAAATTCTGAAAAATGATAGAGGTGGTTGGTGAATATTAATCATATTTTGGTGAGTTATGTTCACAATATGAAATTATCACCACCACCACACGCATTGTAAGATCATTCGATGTAGAAAGTGTCAAGCCCCAGTCCGAGGCACTGGGCACGGGACATGAAGAAGGTAGGCATACTTTCCCAGCTCTACATTCTCTTGTTCAATCATCAGAGAAATTTTTATAAACATTAAACTCCATCATTTATTAAAAAGCTCCGTGGCCACATATTACATTAAGTCCTTACAAACCAAAATATAAAAACCAAATAGAGTATGTCTCCATCAAGATTCCCAACCACCACATCTATGCTTGCAGTGATCCCGACCGAACATTTCTTCAACCGTACCTACCGCAAATAAATCTGTGTGGTAGTGAGCTAAAAGAACCACGAGCTCACCAAATGATTAACAATTATTCATTATAAATTGCAACTAAACAATTAAACATCTCAACAACAATTCATAAGTAATTTTAGAAAATTCGTTACAATTCGGGATATCAATTTCATTTCATTAACCTCATTAGCTTCCTCTTAGTAGAGATAATTATATATAAACAAATGTTCGTAATATTTCCCGCAAAACTGTGGTGTTTTAAGATTCTTAATCATATTTCTATCTAGTGACTAGAAAAAACAACAGAAGAAAAAATAAAAATACCATTAGCAGGTAGTCCACAATCTGCGTAAGTACACATTGTATTACTGGACCCATTGATGCTTCCGGAGGTAGTCTCTGGATCTTATATCAGCCTACAATTAAAATACATAATGGAATTACAAATGAGGACATTCAACATCATAGCAAGAGAACGATTTCCATGCACAAAATTGTTTCATTCTGGTGGGATCATTAGGAAAAAGGAAACGGAGGGGAGGGGAGGGGGGGAGCGCGGGAACAAAAAACAAACGAACAAACTTGTCCATCGAACATGGCCCATTAAAAATAGAGGAAGGACAGTTTTCAACAACCTTCAAGTGTTACATTCCATTTTATGTGACATTTCGCAAATGGCAGAATGGAAGCAATCGTACAACCCATCAGTAACAATTACCATTATGTGCTGCCGGTTAATTTCCATACGGTAAAATGGAAACAGGCTCAAAACTTCGCCTGCATTTAAAATTTAGTTTCAAAGTTGAATTCGACCCATCATTTTGGATCTGAACATTTCTGGAGCTACGTACAAAACTCATCTTTCCTATGATTACATCATAAATCAAATTTCTAAACAATCACAATTTTGTAGATAAGTCACTAAAAGAAAGAGAATATAGAAATATCAATTGAAGACAGTTTGCAAATGATCACAACTTCGTATCAACTGTCAGATCAGGTCAATAACTTCAACGATAGCCCAGTTTTGGGGAAAACTGTCCAAAATAAGTGCATAATAAAACACTGTTGTTCTAAGAAGTCCTTAGCATATCAATTTTGTTAGTGACGAGGGACAAAAGTGCTGGCAGTAAAATAAAAATAAGACATAACCACTGTTTCTGTCTATTTTTTTTAAATTTTTTATCAGCATGTTTCCAACTAGTTTGTACCTAGCTTCCACTTGTGTTTTTAATAAATGGTTCAACTCATTGTATAAGGGTCTGTATTCTGTAAACATTATCACTAAGTATTTTCAAGATTAAAAGAAGTACAATATGCTACCTGCCTGATAGGCTCTGGAACACGGTATTTGCAAGTCATTTTAGCAATTTTGATAGCAGAAGCAAGAGATAGACGGTGACCAATAGAGATGAATATGGGTTTAAATGACCCCTGAGTAGATTGCATTGCCTGCATAAATTTCATTAGGAATTGCATAATATTGCTTCTAACATTTGGAACTTAAATAACAAAAGTATGGCACAAATAAATAATAAATATACATGAACAGGAAGTCGTTTGGCAGTAAAATATAAAACAATCAACTCGTCAGTGTATGCCACACCATATCTGCGGCAGATTTTGGTTGATGGGACCCACAAATTAGTGGATTTTATAAAAATATCCCTGAAGGAGCTTTAAGGCGCTCCAATGCAGTCAGAATGTCTAGTGCTGCTAACCTGATAGTTTATTTATAATAATTTTGATAGTGTTTCACAATCTCATTGCAAATATATAGGACTATTGGGTGCTAAGATAGAAGTAAAGGATCATATGTCATATAATGGCATCATATGAATGTTGCTCTTATGTCTGCACACCCAAGAGAGTGGTCCTAAATTTTCCAGAGATGGAACGCTAACATTAGGACCATAGGATTAAAACTTCATTGCAAACTAACACCAACTTTATTTTTCAAGGGAACAAGAAAACCGATATGTTTAAGCAAACTCGTTAGCGAAAGGCTTAAAGCCCATAATATTAATAGTTGTCACATTAACAGACAAGAAATTAAACAAGCTACTAAAGAACTCAACAAACACATACATACGTGCAAGTATCGTTCCCCATAGTAATCGATAGATAAATACATAGATACATATATGCAGCGAGAGAGAAAGGGAGGGAGGAACAGGTGTGACACTGTGACCATATTTTTGTAACATGTTAAACACGCAGATTATAGACCTAAAGCTGAATTGAAGAGGTAGAACTGAACTTATTTGTCCACATCATATGTCATGGTGGCACCTAAATTCAACTTATTTGTCAACATCATGTCATAAGGTGGCACCTAATCCGCAAGCCTGGTAGGTCCAGCTACTATGCTGCACACTGCACCATTTTGTACCCAAATCAATTGAAGGCATGATAACATTAATTGTAATGGATCAAAAGGGGATATATAAGGGAGGAGGGTTAACACCACCTCGGAAAACCATCCTTAATAAAAGATATTGATCGAAAAATGGAGCTGCAGTCAATATCTATTAACATAATGTCTGCAAAGAAAATATGGCTTAGCTGAGATGTTATGCATGCTCAATGAAGGAAATAAAACCAAATTAAATAAAACAATGTCCAATAGGTCAGGGATCTATAAAATAAGTCCAGATATGATTATTGAGACAGCCAGGCTAATTCTAGATGAAAAAATAAACCACCAGCCCATATAATAAAACAGGGGAACACTAAAAGCTAGATTCAAACCACATGAAATTACTGGACAAAGAACTCCTCAAAAAGCATGCGCATTTAACCACCAACAATGAATAGAGAAACAATAGAGCTTTCAAGGGTATCATAAGCGTGACTTCAAAAGCTCCACATATTTTTCTGGTCAATAAACATGTTGAAAGATTGTAACCATAGATACTATCCACATCAGTTCCCTTGGCTCCTGCAGTGCAACCTTTACAGATTATAACCTAGCTCATAAGTCTCCAATACATTCAACCTATTGGAATGATGCATTATCTTCCAATAGATTTTATCTGGGAAAAGCACGACCCCAAATTTGCATGGAAAATTGCAGAAAAAAAGTACTAGATATTCATAAGTTGAATGTATTGTCTAGCTACAGACTTCCAAATTATGAAATGAAAAGCTAAACTGACCTTAAATCCATGGAGTCAATATAGCAATCTAAGGAATTTCAATCACAGGACACAATCTAGACCATTTGTTCCTTGGGATAATAACCTCGAACTACACTACTGGAACTTTCAGAAAGCAAGAACCCATACGATCTTGGACTTGATTGTAACGAGGTACCGCTACAGCAAACATCAAACAAAAAAACTTTCTTTCTTGCCTTTGTGCAGCAGATAAAGCATTCCAGAGAGAATGACAGTTCTTTGCGATACTATTGTAGACTGCATCCATATAGCATATGCTCATGCAGCATTACCTATACTATTAGTATGACATATTCATTCACAACAATATTGTCAAAAGCTTAAGAATATTGAGAAAGTGATATCACTTCTAAACCTTTTTAGCTTAAAAGAGCACTATCCCAAAACCTGCTAGGAAAATGAACAGAGAAAGATAAGACTCTAAGCCTGACATAGGCTGAGTTTGGTAACTATCACAACAGAACCCCAAAATAAAATAAAAATAAAGACAAATCTTATCAGTAACCTTTTAATCAACAACTTCCCATCCCTGCACATTTGACGAGGCTATTTCATCAAACTTTTCTACTTTAGCCCTTAACTCTTGAACTTCCTATTTTTATGTAGCATGACCACTCCCAGTGTAACAAAAATATTTGTCACTACAAGGGACTTCTCCAAAAGTTATAAACAAGGATCTATACCATTAGAGTTTAGCCTTCCAAACATAACGTATGAACTCCCACAATGACTTTTAGATTGTGAGTGTAACGATTACTTTTAGATTGTGAACGTAACAATTCAAGTACATGATGATAGATGATAGATGTAAAAACAAAAAATAGAAATTGTAGTAAAAAGATTTTGGCTTCTATACGATTGTGTATGTACATACTGAGAGAGAAAGGTGGTGTTGTGAGGAGGAGGACAGCGGCAGCGCACATGCGAGCAACGTCCGGCGGCGGCGTGCAAGCGAGCAGTGACCAGCGGCGGCACGATGGCGCGACAGCGCGACAGCGAGGAACGAGCGAGGATTGAGAACCAGTAGTGGCGATGTGATGGTGAAGAACAGATTATGAGCGACGGAGGGCCAGATTACGAGCGCGACAGAAATGGTAAAAAGATTTAAGCCCTAATTGCAACTTGCAAGTTTGCAACGAAGGTCATCGTTGGATAATATTACTGATTGCCTAAATAAACAACGAATGCGCGACGTCGTTTTGCATATGCAAACGATGTCGTTTTGTATATCTCATTTTTGGCGACGGAAGTTATCGTCGGCAATGGTAATTTCCCTCTTGCGCCAAATTTTTTCGATTTGCCGCGAAAATTTCATCAATTTTTCCGACGACTTATCTTGGTCGTTGCAAAAGAATACTTGTCGTGGAACATTATGAGCTTTTAGGCGACGAAAGTTAAATTTTCGTCAGGAGTGGAAAACTTTTAGCGACAATTATATAATTCGTTGGAAATAATCATCGCTAAAATTGTATTTTCTTGTAGTGAGGCTAGGTGGCAAAGCCACACGGTAAGCCACTTCACCAACTCTGCCTATAATCTCGAAGGGTCCAATATATCGTTGACTCAAATTCCTTTTCTTGCCAAAACGAATGACTTTCTTCCATGATGAAACCTTTAGAAACACCATATCGTCAATTTGAAACTCCAAGTCTCTCCTACGTAAATTGGCATAACTTTTTTTGTTGACTTTGAGCTGCTAGAAGTTTGTTCCGAATAGTGGCAATCTTTTGAGTTGCATCCTCCATAGATCAGGTGTAAGAAGTTGTCTCTCACCAACTTTATATCAACAGAGAGGGGACCTACATTTTCACCCATACAAGGCTTCATACGATACCACTCCAAAACTCGAGTGATAACTGTTAGTATAAGAGAAGTACATTAGTGGTAACTGATCGTCCCAATTATCTTTTCACTTCAATGCACAAGCCCTCATCATATCCTCTAACGTCTGAATAGTCCTCTCTGACTGTCTATCGATTTGTGGGTGATGTGCTGAACTGAAATCCAACCGAGTACCCATAGCTAACTGTAAGGCACCCCAAAACTTAGAGACAAAACGTAGCTCACGATGCGAAACAATAGAAACAGGTGAACCATGAAGCCTGACTATCTCCCTCACATACAACTGTGACAAATGATCCAAAGTGTAAGTCATCCTGATGGCAATGAAGTGTGCTGACTTCGTAAGTCGATCCACTATTACCCAAACTTCGTGATGCCCATTACGTGTATGAGGCAACCCAGATACAAAATTGATCGTGATATTCTCCCACTTCCACTCGGGCACTGGTAATGATTGAAGTCTTCCCGCTGGTCTTTGATGCTCGATCTTCACTTGCTGATAAGTAAGACATTGTGCTACAAAATCTGTTATATCTCTCCTCATGCCATTCCACCAAAGGTATTTTTGAAGATCTCTATACATCTTAGTACCTCCCGGGTGAATGTTATACCCCAAACTATGAGTTTCGGTCAAAATCTCTTTCCTTAGTTCAAAATCTCTTCCACATTCCTCTTGCATTGAATATTATCCTGTTGAGCAACACGGATTCTTTAATTCCAACAATATCGGTTTTACTGTCAACTGACTACACAAAGCAGTTCCTCCACGTTGCAGTAATTCTACTCCCATTCTTCTCAAATCTTCCAATAATTGATGTTGGACTATCAATGACGCCATGCTAACTCCCGATGACTTCCTACTCAAGGCATCTGCCATCACGTTTGCTTTTCTTGAATGGTAGAGTATCTCGACATCGTAGTCCTTCAACAATTTGAGCCATCGCCTTTGATTCAAGTTGAGCTCTTTCTGTGTGAAGATATACTTCAGACTCTTATGATCGGTGTAACTTTCATAAGATTCTCCATACAAGTAGTTTCGCCATATCTTCAATGCGAAGATAATAGCTGTCAACTCTAAATCATGTGTGGAGTAATTCTTCTCATGCACTTTTAACTGGCGTGAAGCATAAGCTATCACCTTACCATGCTGCATTAGAACACAACTCAAACCTTGTTGAGACGCATCACTATAATTCACAAAATTACCGCCTTCAGTTGGTAATGCTAGAACTGGTGTTGAAGTCAACCTTTGCTTAAGCTCTTAAAAATTGGCTCACATTTATTCGTCCATTCATACTTCACTCCTTTCCAAGTAAGGCTGATAAGTGGCAGGACAATACGAGAAAATCCTTCCACAAACCGTCGATAATAACCCGCTAGTCCCAAGAAACTACGTATCTCAGTCGCTGACGTTGGTCGTGGCCAATCCACAATAGCCTCAATCTTGCTGTTATCCACTGATACTCCATTCTTACTGACTACATGGCCAAGAAATGACACACTGTCTAGCCAGAATTCACACTTGCTGAACTTTACATACAACTTCTTCTCCCTTGAAAAACTTTCTGTAAATGTTTCTCATGCTCCTCCTTGCTTTTAGAGTAGATTAGGATATAATCAATAAACACCACTACAAAACGATCCAACTGTGGTTTGAAAATCCAATTCATCAAATCCATAAATGTCGCTGGAGCATTGGTCAACCCAAAAGGCATAACCAAGAACTCGTAGTTGCCATAACGAGTCCTGAAAGCTGTCTTCAAAACATCCGCCTCCTTGAATTTTAGTTAGTGATAATCAGACCGCAAGTCAATCTTAGAGAACACTTGAGCACATTGTAACTGATCGAACAATCATCAATGAACGAAAGATGCTACCTATTCTTGACAGTAACTTTATTGAACTCCCTATAGTCAATGCACAGCCGCATCGAACCATCCTTTTTCTTTACAAATAATACTGGAGCTCCCCACGGTGACACACTAGGTCTAATAAAACTCTTGTCCAACATCTCTTGTAACTGTAACTGCAACTCTCTTAGTTCCAAGGGTGCCATCACGTATGGTGCCTTAGAGATAGGCATAGTACCAGGTAGAAGATCGATCATGAATTCAATCTCACGATCAGGAGGAAGACGAGGTAAATCTTCTTGGAAGACATTCAGAAATTTTTTCATAATAGGAAGCTCATCCAATTTCATCGTTGGCACCTTGGTGCCTACAACACAAGCCAAAAGGTCTTCACAACTTTTTCTCAACATCCGATTTGCATAAAGGCCAGCTAACCCCACGTCTCCTTGAAAGAAGAACTTAGATTGCCCATGTATATTGAAAACTATCCTCTTATAATAGCAATCAACTGTCGCGTGATTTTTAAAACGCCATTCCATGCCCAATATGACATCAAAGTCACGAATGGCTAGCGTTATAAGATCTACCAGCAACATCTTATCATCTAACTCTACTACCCCCAAATGACATATCTCATGCAGTAATACTGTGTCTCCAACAGGAGTGAACACAGAGAGACATGCACCTAAAGGTTCTACCATAGCAGATAAACGATACAAGAACTCAAGTGTAGCAAAAGAATGCGTAGAATCGAAATCTATAAGAGTTCTAGCAGGAACATATGATATGATAATAGTACCTTGCACCACAGATGGTGAAGCTTCTGCCTCCTCGCGAGTAAGAGCAAAAACACGTCCCTGAGTAACTACATCTCGACCTTGTGCCCTATTGACCACAGGTTGTCTCTAATCTCCTTGATGATTGTACTGGCCTTGATCTGGCCCATTGTTATGTGTAGGCAGCCTCTGATTCTAAAAAGACCATTGCGCCTGTTGTCCTCCTGTCCCCTTATTTTTACAATAAGTGGACATGTGTCCTATCTTACCACAACTGAAGCACGTCTTTGTTGTACTATCACAATAATGTCCACGAGAATGGACCTTCCCACATTGGTTATATGGATTCTAGGTTTGTTATCCTGCATTCCCATTAGTCTGAGTCTGTGGCTAATTTTGCGTGTAAGCCTTCTTGACGGGGTTGTTGCCTCCAAAATTATTCCCTATTAGCTTTGAGTCTCTAAACCTCTTGGGTTGCAACTCCCTACCTTTCTGTGCGTCATCTAAGCTCTTTTCTGCTAAAAGAGCCTTGGTCACTAATTCTGACAATGGCTTTGCCTCGAACAGTGAAACCCTACTATGAATAACCGGGCGTAGACCTCTCTCGAATAGGACCACTTTGTCTTCCTCTTTAGCAATATACTATGGCGTGAATCTGGATAACTCAACAAACCTTGCATCGTATTCTGCCACTGACATTCTCTTCTGTTTCAGCATAAGGAATTGCACTTGTTTCTGCTTCTTGATCACTACCGGGTAATACTTGTCGTCGAACAATGCTAGGAATTTCATCTAGACTAGTTCACGTTCTCTTCCTTTATATTGACGTTTCACCATGCGCCACCATTGTTCAGCCTGTCCTTCTAGAATGTAGGTTTCCAATGACACTTTATGTTCATCTGTGCAATCCAATAGCTCAAAAATCTTCTCTATGCGAAACTTTCACGTTTTACCATCATCAGAATTTGTTGACCCCTTAAAGGTCGGAGAGTGCGCCTTCAAAAATTTCTCGAACACTGAACCTTTATCCAAGCTCATAGGTCTATCTGCGCTAACTACCATCGGTTGAGACTGTTGCCCAGCAATCATGCTTACTAGGGCTTGGAGAGCCTGAAGAGCTCCCTCAGCAACTGGGGCAGCTGGGGCTTCTGGAACTGCTGGAGCTACCAGAGCAACTGGGGCTGCTGGAGCCACTGGGATTTCTGTAACTTCTGGAGTAGTGTCAGGGGTATGCTCCCCTCGTGCATCTTCTGTAGACGCATATCTAAAACTCACATTATGTCTCGGGCGAGCCATTTCACTAAGGATCAATGTAGAACAGATATAAGATAATGCAAAATCAATCTACTAAAAAGAACTCATAACATAGAACTCTAGGAATCTAGATCTCTACTAATAACATAATGCAATATTTTAAACCTTTTTTTATTATACCAAACTTGTCACACCCCAATTTGAGAAAGGTGACCGGTTATGGATATTGGATCTTAGCCCAATGAACCAAGAAAGTCTTAATTATACAATTAGCTAACAATATGCTAAAAGATACCAAAATACATAAAATTTAATCAATTAAAATTTAATATAATCAATGTGGGACAATTAGCCCATAATATCTCAATAATGTGTTGTTCCAACCAATTCATAATCAAATATTATTTATTTCAATGCGGAAGTGAAATACATGTCCTAGAGGTCTTATTTTTGGATTCCATGATGCTATCGACTCCACCAACTATCTTCTTTCTTGATTACCTGAAAAGTTTATTTTACAACGTCAACTAAAGTTAGTGAATGAAAATATGCATAACAGAATACAGTTTAAAAACAGGGGGATTCAAAAATATCTTGTACTTTAAACATAATCATGATATGAGATATACAGTATAATCAAAAGGGCAATCACACAACTCATTATTTTTTTGTATAAACAAAAGGGCGATCACACAACCCATCATTTCTTTCATGAAAATATATATCGTTTTTCACATGATCTCGTTATCAATACGAGTCACCAATATCTCAAACTGAACACCAGAGGTGTCCTCAATAATCACGGATATAAATATGTCAATATCATAATGATATAGTGATATGCTCATCAAAGAGTGGGAGTATCAATCAATTGTCACAGGAACATCCTGAGCATAATATAGTAATCAATTCCACATCATAAACTCGGGCAAGCCTCAGCCCATTGGATCCAATATCGAAATAGAGTCACCACAGGTTGGCACCTGTGTTTGTTCCCTATACAATCCCAGTTAAGGTCACCGAAAGTCCCGGACTATCCCTTAAATTGTTGAGACAACTAGAGTCACCACGTAATTCAAACCGGGTCTGTTCTCTAGCTGGCCAAAGTCACCTCAGATGGAGGGCTTTTCCTTAGACTTTTTCCATATCCCAAGATTCATATCTCATGAACGCACCATATACAATATAGGAAACAATTTCTTTTATGTCTTTAAAACAGTTATACTATGATTTTTACAGGAAAGTGTATCATACAATAACATTAAAAAGTATTAAAAACATGTGCATTCTTCTTCCTTAAAAATAATTTAGGGAGTACGGGAATTTTATTGAAAGATAAATAACATGTAATCCACTCATCTTGGGTCGAAGCTAAGCTCTAACGAATAAGAAGGTAATCTACGTCAACCTGATATACAATGCAATAATTAAGATAAATAAAAGAGCTAATGAACTAATTAAAGTTACCCAAACGAACCCTTAATCCATTTGATAATTCCCATGTTCATTTCTGGTGTTAAATTAATATTTAATTAATTTAATTCATCTTTTAAACTGGTGCCCAAATAGGGTCTAAACATTTAAGAATTAATTCCAGTATTTTTCGGTGGATGGATTGACCCAGATGGCCCCTGAGTCGACCCAAGGGGTTCTAGGCAGCAAGTGAGTTGACACAGCAAGCTGTGTGTCGACTCAAGGGCTGAATGGTCTCAGCATATGGCAACAGGTCACTGTAAGTCGACTCACAGGGGCTGTGAGTCGACCCAAACCCCTTAGGTGGTCATGAGTCGACACCACAGAGGCTGTGGGTCGACCGAAGACAGTCTGGCTCGGTCTCAGGTGGCTGTGGGTCAACTCATGGGGTTTGTGAGTCAACCCAAGTGCTCTCAGGTCCCAAGGAGTCTATGCAAGGGAGGCTATGTCGACCCTAGGGCATGGCTAGGGGGATGTGAGTCAACTCATATAGATGGTGAGTCGACTCAGGTGTTCTAAGTCACAAGGGTTGATGCAGGGGTCGACCTAGGTAGGCTGTGAGTTGACCCAACTATGGGTGAGTCGACTCGAAGGTTCATAGATCATGGCATGGTCCACATGAGTCGACCCAGAGGGTTTGTGAGTCGACTCAAGGTAAGGCAGACTTCATGAGTCGACTCAACCAAGTTGTGAGTCAACCCAAAAGAACGAGATTCCTTTTCTACATCACATGGGTCGACTCAACCAAGTTGTGAGTCAACCCAAAGCTTCGCAGCAACCATTAACGGCTCCAGAGCTTGGGTTTTTATAGTTTTTCCTATTCTTTTCTTCTTTGTTTTAGTTTCCAACATATTTTATCATCTATAAAAAGGTTCTAGACATCTTTTGGTGGTTGATTTCATGATATTTTCATACAATGAATTACTGGTTATATATATAACTGTTATGCGTATATCTATATACACCATTCTATATATATATATATCCATATATGTTACTGCTATACATATATATATATATCTATCAAGGTCTACTCCATTGGTCACGAATCATGGTATTTTAATATCTATTTGCTTAATAGATTAATTCTTAAACTAAACCATAATCTAACTATATGATGATATACGTATATATATCTACTGTGTGTATAAAACAGAACAGGGGATGAAAGGATAACTCACACGATAATCACTGTAAAGTGATGATGATGATGTGGATGACGACGACGTCACCCGATGGTGGTGATGGACCGTGATGGTGGATCGCGGTGGTGATGGCAGCGCTGCTTGGTGGCAGCAGTGGGTTGGGTGCTAGAATAGAGGGAGGTCGGGTGAGAGAGAGAGATGGTTCGCAGAGAGAATGAGAGACTGAGAAGAGGTGGGTTTCCTGGGAAAGGAGAATCCCAATTAAAATGGGAGAAGGTCACGAAATCAGGGATTGCATCCCTGATTTCCCTCCTTGAATCATTATCATTCCAAACCAAGGTCCATCCTTTAAGGAAGCCACATATATCTTTATGTTTTCAAATTATTTATTTTTCCTCTTTATTTAACTATTAACATAATTGGATTATTCTATTATTATTTCAGAATATTTTTAATTAAACAGTTTATGTTAGTTTAATTAATTGTATTTTCAATTAGTTAAATTATTTTAGTTTTAATAAATTTAATTATTGTACTAATAATTAGTTTTAGAAATTTTAAAAT